>UXGC01000451.1:0-108045 GCA_900480045.1 Eurytoma adleriae
AAAAGAGAATGCTGAAAAGTGAAGCCTCTATTGATTTTGATTGGTCAGTTTGACGTGGAGATTTGAAATTTGATTGGATTACAGATTTTGACATATTAATTATGACGGAAATTTGGCGCGAAATTTTGAATATCATTTTACATGTACAGCGCGCGCAGCGCGTATTTAGACTTCTAGTAACATAAAAAAACAAATATTTTAAAGTCAAGATCATACAAAAATATTGAGATTTGTGATCTTATTAAAAATAATTTATAAACGTTATAAATAATCGAATTCCGTAAAAAATCCTTGCCAGAATAAAAGGCATCAAGGGCAAGATTCCGGACTTAGTTTTCGTACCGGTGTATAATTTTATATAAAATTCGTAAGGTAAGTACTCCGTATAAGCTTGTTAATTAGAGTCAACGGGTCAGTCCGTGCCCGATCGAGTCAGGGTAAGGGTCTGAGGTTACGAAGGGACTTCCGGCGTCTTGAAAGCGCTAAGGTTGTTATAGTTAATTAAATTGAAAATCGCTTCTAAGACGGGGTCAATCCATAGTAGGCTGCCCTGGTCGAAACCCGCCTACAGTGTAATCAAAGGAAATTACCGCGAAAAGTATTTGTTACAGTACAATAATTTAATTGACTTCGCGAATTTTATCCCGGGAAAATGAAATTTCCGCTTTAAGGGCGGAGCGATTACTTAATCATGAAATAATGAAATAAACCAGGGAATAGATTTATCATGCATAATTTAATCACCCCCCGCGCGCTGCGAATTAACCTCGTAAATTACGGACTAATTGTACATACGTATAATCTGTCATGGGCTGGGTGTTAATTTGATATTTTACAAGCGAGGCCTAATTTATAATGAAAGTGCCGCCGAAAAATTTATGAAATATATCGCTGAAGGCGATACCCGCCCGCGAAGCTCCGACGCGATGTATATATTTCGGTCGTCGACGGGTGGGGGGTAATCTCGTTCGTCGCCTCGTCGCTTCTTACACCACGTGCACACTTCCGACGAGAGGAAAAGTAACGTCGAGCGACTAACACTCGAGCACGAGAGTCTCGGTCGTTAATTTTTTTTATTTGCCTCGAGCTTCTCTTCATTGTTTCTTTTTTCGCGGAATAATGGGCGGTTTAAAATTATGGATTTGGAGGGCGCGTATGTAATAAAAACTTGTCCGTTATTTAGAGCGTGAACTAATTTTATATTTAGAAGTAAAGTTGGAGATTGACGTAGGTGGGGTAATTTTTTAAAATTTAAAATTTAATTTAATAATAATTACAACTTTCATTATGATTAACTTTTAATTTTTTCAATTTAATTACTTTTATTAATTTAATTTCAATGAAAAATGTATTTCTTTAAAAATTCATTTGAAATCAATATTAATTGATTAGTTTATTGTTAAATTTTTAATAAAATTTTATCTGACGGTTATTGAAATATATTCGGCTCTTGGATAAAATTTTTGGAGAAAGATACACTTCTAATATTTCTAACATTTCTATAAAATTTAAATAATAAAGTTATTTTTCAATAACGATCAATGCGAAACAAATAAAATTTATTTCAGAACATCGAACTTTCTTCTTAAAAAAAATTCATTTTACAGCGGTTTAATTTGATTATTTTTAACATAAAAATAATATTTTTTGTTAAATTTTCAATAAATTTTTATTGGATGGACATTTAAGGCTATTTGGTGCGCGGGATAACATTTTTACAGAAACTCACGTTTCAAATATTTCTAGGATTTCAATAATTAAGTCATGTTTTTAATATTTTTTTTCAATTACTAACAAAAAATTCTTCCTTCTTTAAAAAAATTCACCTTAAAAATCATTATCAAGAATTATCCGATTAATTTTTGTATAAAAATGATATTTTATTTTTAAATTTTTATAATAAATTTTTAACTGAAGGTTATTAAAACATATTTGGGTCTCCAATATAACATTTTCCGAGAAAGTTACGCGCCCCAGATATCTCTAGAATCGAAATAATGAAGATTTAATTTTTCAATAAATCACTTTTAATTACTTAAAGGTCAACGCAAGATAAATAAAATTTTAATTCAGAATTATTTGATTAAATGTTGCATAAAATATTATAGGTATCGTTAAATTTTTAATAAATTTTTATTCGACGTTTAACATTTTCCGAGAAAGATACGCATCAAATAATCTCTAGAATTTAAATATTGAACTTATTTTGCAAAAAAATTTAATATTCAGAAAAGTCACCAACGTAATTCATTAGGTTTGCTAGAAAAAAATTGTCCGATTGTCATATTAAAGAATACCGGCAAAATGAACGTAGAAATCAGGTCAAACTATCGGCCGTCGGACTTTAATTGAAATTTCCGACGAATCCGCAACAAAAGCGCGCGATCCCGCGCGCCGACAAAGAAATCGTCGCGCTCGTATTTCAGAACGACGGAAAAAAAGGCGCCGAAAATTCGCCGGCAAAGAAAGCCGCGGATGTTGCGGCGCTTTTATTTTTTTGCGCGCGAGTTTTGAAAAACGCCTTCCGACGCGCGGGCTTCCGAGCGATAGGCAGGGGGGGCATTAATTCAAATTTTCCGGAATTCGGACGGCCGCGGCCGGCCATTGTTCGCTTCGACACAATGACGCCTCGTCCGAGCTTCCTCCTCGAGTGCGTAAATCCCGGCTGCCAGCCGCGCTAATCTGCCCGTGTATTATTGCGTACTTGGCGCGGGGACTCGATTTTCGGGATAAAAGTTGCCGTCGCTTCGTGATCCGAATTTATTGGGCGAGGCTCGCTCTGCTCTCTTTTTTTTTAGAGTCGCGCCGTTTCTACGCTGTGCGCGGGCTTTTTTTTCTATTTATGAGATGTTTTTATTTTCGGAGTGGAAGGTTGGAAACAATGGAAATGGGTAGCTGCGCTAAAAATGAAAGTCGACGTTTACGCGAATTTTTGTAGAAAAGTGAACAATAAGTTGTTCTTTTTCTTTATTTTTGATTACGACGTATAAAAATTCATTTTTATTTATTATTGTTAGAGAAATTTCATATTAAACATTTTTAGTTAAATATTCTTGATTTTAGAGGAAAGATTCGTAAATTTTTAATGAAAATGGGTCAACAATTTGATTTCTGATTTAAAAAGAAACATTATGGAATTAAAAGTTATAATATTAACTTTTATTTTAAGTATAGTACGCTCAAGGAACATTTTGAAAGATTATAATAGAAACTTATTTTTGTGTTTGTTAGTGATTAAACTTATTTTTTTTAAATATTCCTTGAATATGCAGTTTTCACAAATAAATTGATGTCAGACCAAGTGCATTCTTTTTGCTATGTAATATTAAATTTGTTGATTAGAACAAAATTTGATAGTATTTTCTAATTTCATACAATATTTTTATTTAAAAAGCCAAAAATCGATTTCTGACCCATTTTATTTGAAAATTTATGACGTTCTCTACTTTTAGAAGAAAAAAAAAATACAAATATGAAAATTTTTTGCTTTTATAAGCTACTGCATGGTTGAGAATGATTTTGACGGATAATTTTCAAATCATATTTGAATATATTGCCTTTTTTATTGAAATTCTTTACTTTATTTTCAGAATCGAATATATATGGAATTAGTCCCTATACATAACTTATTTTCATAACAACACCGACGCTAATTTTCGAAGTCAAAAATAAAACTGATCGCCTTCAGTATAGCAATTCTTGAAACATCGATGCATTTATATTCAAGAAAATGAAGGCAAATTCCGATTGACCATCTAAATTTATATTCGACCTCGATAACACCTCCGGGACATCCGAAGTAAAAGCTCGATTTAACGCCGCCGCTTTTGCCGCTTTATTATCAGAAATAAGGTTGACCGAAAATAATCCGACGACGGTACATTCGGGATGGACGAGGAGAGAACGAGGGGATCGATGAATCTTGAAAAGTGGGTGAAAAGTATAAAATACTCAATTTCCTTCCGCGTATCGCTCGATCTTTCAATCTCGGCCCAGCGTCTCGGGGTACTCCCCCTCCGCCGCGCGTCCCCTCGGCCCGCCGCGGGACTCGTCCTTTTTTCGCCGGCGAACTATTTTGTCAATGGGGCGGCGATAGCCCGGCACAAAAGTCGACCCAACACCCCGGGGCTACGGGCAGTTTAGCCGCGTCCGTTACTCGGGTTTTGTAAACTGTATCGAACGTCCTTCTTTCGGAGAAAATAAATTTGTACGTTTTATTTTTTTTTGGAGAAAATAAATTTGTACTTTTTATTTTTTTTGGAGAAATTAAATAAGATTTTATTATTTTTTTGGTAAAAATATAAATACTGGGGAAATATAATACAATTTTGCGTTGGAGCTTTTAAAAGGTGTGTTACTGCAATATTATACTGAGAAAAAAATCTAGTAAAAAGTACTGTATAAGAAAATGGCCACAGATTGATATTTAGTTGAAAAATTACTATCCTTTCTAGTAATATTTTCTAGAGACATTACTAATTTTATAACTATACTTACATTTAGTTAGTCTGTGGACACTTTCCTATATGGTATTGCAATTTTTACTAGACTTTTTTCTCAGTGTATTAATTTCTCCTCTAAGCGGTATATTAATTAAATTTTTGCATAAAACTTGTGTAAATGTAATACCCGTAAATTAATAAAATAAATAATTAAAATAAATTTATACATTTTCGCAAGTTATATTAAATTTTGTGCATTTCATTTGCAGTGAGCGGGCAATTTAATTTTCAGCGAATATATTTATTTAAACGAGGAGAAATGACGTTTGTTCGAACGATGTTTATTTTAATTTATTTAGTCGGGAATTAATTTATTGCCGCAAAAAAATATTTGATGCACAAGCCGTTCTTTGAAGCATAAAGTGCTCATTAATAATGTCCTTTCCGAAAAAAATCCACTGAAAGCTTTACGCAAGCTCTGGAATTATAATACGTTTATATTATATAAATTATTATATATTATTGAAAGACGAAAAAAGGTAAATAAAAATTCGATTAAAGTAAACCACAAATTTTTTTCAAAGACTGCACGAATTAATTTAAGAAAGTTTCGTATTACAGAATAAACTATAGCGAGCGAAGCGATGGAAAACTGATTTAGCGTGTGCACACATCCCGCGGCAAACTAGAAAAAAAATCTCTGCGCAGCGAGGAAACGGTTAACTCCCGTTTTCTATTAGTAAACTATAGCCTCCTATTCCCCCGAAAAAATAACTTTCTATTTATTAAAAAAAAATTTTGATTAAAGAAACCTATCAGTTGAATTGAACTCATCCTTTGAAAAAGTAACTTTCTACGTATGTAAAAATAAATTTTTTTTTGATTAAAGAAATCTATCAGACGAATGTAACTCATCCTTTACGTCGATGCGAGTGCGCGGAACGAAAAAAGGAGGCCTGATCACTAATACGAGTGCGAGCGGAAAATGCTTATCGAAAAAAAAGGGCAAATGTTCGAGAGCACTCGCTCCCTTTTTTTTCCCCTCTCGGCGCTCATTGCACGCTCGGGCCGATTGATGAGTGTCGGCCAAGTATTAAAATCGACGTCTTGCCGTGGAGAGAGAAAAAAAAAGCGGCTTTTCGAGGCTAATTGCAATTGCCCCCGCTAGATCACCGGCTCCGGGGGGTATCGAAATCCATTGCCGTTATAATTGGAAAGAAATTCGTTTCGTTATTACTTCTGCCTTTTTCTCGCGCGGAGATCGCTTTGGAGCATCGCATTCATTAGTTTCTATTTTCCATTTTTTTTTCTTTTTTAATAAAAACCGTTACTGACCCATTTATTGATTGAAAAGCGTCATTTCTCGATGGACTCATTTCTCAAGCTTATTCGCGAGGTGAATTATTTTTTGGATTATTTTTAGATTTAAAGTAGAAGAGCTTTTTGAAAATACACAAGATGTTTTTTTCTATCTCTTATTTGCATTTTTTTATTAGTCAAGCATCTTGGTTAGGGATGTTAGCGTTCTTTCGGTTACTTAGATCCTGCTTTTACGTTTTGCTTTCTCGTAGAAAGAGCTTTGTATCGTCAAAAAAATTTTTTTCTGGTTTTGATTTAAAAGCACACATTCAGGCTCAGAGAGCTCAAAAAAGTACTTTTTGAAATTGACTACATGTATTTCTGCGTGTACGTAGAAAAAGACACGGTCGATCCTTTTTAATTTTGCACGTAGATTTAATTAATTGAATTGTTCAGAGCCTGTTTGAAATTTTCAAGTTTTTTTATCCATTGGTATAGATTTTAGTTATGTTTAAACACTAAAAATGTCAATTTTTGCGCATATTGATTGACTCCTCTATTTTTTTTTATTACATTCTTTCACACTGAAAAAAATCATTTTTACTACACACTTTCAATAGATATTTTTTTGAAACATTCACGATTTGCAGATTTTCCGTTTGCACTTTATGTTCTAAAAGCGTAAAGCAACGTGTGTTTTCCACGTACACTTTTTCCACAAAAAAGAAGCGCCGAAGCTTGACTAACGAGACAAAATAACGCCTTTATCAATTTTATTGGAGTTTGATGCCATTAGAAAGAAGTGTCGTTAAGGCAACGACGAAATAATAAGAAAAAATATTTATCAAAAAAAAAGCAGCGCTGCGAAGTGCGAAAGTTTCCCCATAGCTCGGCAGGTGACTCGCCAAAAAGAAAATTAAAGGAAAAAAAAGGCGGCGTAAACACTAAAAGTCTCGTTAAAAAGGACGATCGCAATCTTAAGCCTCCACGACCGGCGCGGAAAAAAAAGGTCGTGCACCCTAACCACTCGAAGCGAAACTAATAAACGAAGTAATAGGCAAGAGAGAGAAAGAGAGAGAGAGAGATAGATATATATAGCGAGAGAGAGAGAGAGAGAGAGAGAGATATGGGGGTGGGGGGAGGGAATCATCCGAACGCTATCAATCACGGTATAATCCGACTTTCTTTCGCGTCGCAACATTTAGACGGCGAATTATATGAGGGAGTGGTGGGGCGGAGAGGCAGAGCGAAGAATTTAGTTCGCTGAAACGGAAGGCCTGGTCCTGTAATGAGTTTCCTATTAGATTTGGTCGCTCGCGCGAGCGTCGCCATGGCGACGCCTCCGGAACTTTCAATCCCTTCGGAGCCCCCACGCTTTCCCCCCCTCCCTCTCTCCTGCTTGCGCCCGCCAGGCGTCTTATCTCGCGCCTCTCTTTCCCGGGCTATCCGCGCGACACTCTAATGCAAAACGTAACGAGTTTCTCCGTCCCCGGGCGCGAGCGCCTCTCCTCGCGCCTTTTTCGCCGCTCCGGGGCTTCGCGAGCGACTCAATGCCTTATCTAATCGACGCGCTTCTGCGTCTTTGCTTTACGAGGGCCGCGAGTTTTCGAAATTTCAAAGCCGACCCGACAAGCCTGATTAGCTCTTTGAGATTTGCGCAGCTAAGCCGGATGCTGCGGGGGGTAATGCCGATGCGAAAATCGTTTGTTCCCTTTGCTGCAAGTACAGGTTTTTGTTAATTCGTTTTAGCTAGGTGTTTGTTGCTGTTTTATTTTACTTTGAGGTAGTAATTAGGAGGGATTTGGCTTCCTTACACAGGAAGTTTTTTGACGGTGGAAAAAAGTTATAAAAACACCGCAGAAGTTTGTTCTGGGTTGTTTGGAATTGAAATACGGCATTTTTAGAAAATGTCGGTATGTGTGAGCGTGTGTGACACGCTGAGACTTTTTCATTTTATTATTAATCAAAATTAATATATTTTAACGAAGTGTACGAAATAGTACGTAGTTTTGAAATACTTATGCTATAGCAAGAGGTACACTACTCGAAAATAATTTTATTACTTTGAGCTTTCTTGTTAAACTTTGATTTCACATTGCGAAGAAAATTTTGTAAGCAGTGTATGTCAGAATTTGCTTTTCAAAGAGAAATTGGACTACATAAAGTATTTCAAGTTCTGATTATTTTAGAAATTTAGTTAACAATTTGCTTCATTCAAAATATTCCAATAACTAGTTTTGTGTTTATACGGATTCAATAATTCACAAAATGATATACTAAATTTTAGTCATAATTCAATTAATATTGGATATACATATATTGCTAATAAACAATTATATTAATTCACTCTAAAAAATCACTTATACTATTATAGATAAATTGATTACACGAGGTTAATTTATTATAGTATCATTTCTTATGCTATTCACCATCGCTCCTGACAAAAAAAGCTCATTTCAAGCTTTTCGCGAAGATTACCATATTTCGCAGAATTGCGGGGTTGCAGCAATAAGCACATTTCACGGATTCCCCGAAGAAAAATATTTTTTGAGATAACCGCAAAAAAGCTCATGTTGTAAGATTCCCGTGAAAAAAGCACATTTCATGAGATTCTGTTTCATGCAGCACACATAAAGCTTAAAAAAAAGCTTAAAGTCTTTTCAATTTCTGTAATTAGGACTGCAAAAAAAGAACACAGATAAAGGCAAAACTCCCAAACGTACCATTTTTTGCGGTAAATTTCCAAATAAATAAATAAATAAATCCAATAAAATAGTAATTTTCTTCATAGTAGATTTGAATTCCGCTTGTTTTTGTTGCAAAACACTGAAAAGAGCTTTTCTTTGATATTAAAAAATTAAGTGTGCTTTTTTCCGTTAGAGGCGATGATACAAACTATACTAACATCTATCAGTTATAATCACATCGATTTCTTTTTAAATAAATATTTCTTTTTAAAATTAGCCCCGATTGAAATATCTTTACATCGCGCGGGTTCGACGCCTCTTTACGTACAAATTCCGGGTGCAAGTCGGGCGTCGCGACATAACCATCGTGGCTGCATACACATCTAATCTAATCGGATCGCGCGGCATTCCCGCGACTTTTCTCTCTCCGAAGGTGCGAAAAGGCCGGGGGATAATGTGCAGTGTACGAAGGCGACTCGACGAACGCCTCGGGCGTCTGCAGTCGCGGCTGAAAGTTTCGCGCGCCGGGCGCGCTTCCCGCGCGGAATTTTGAAATTTCGCGCCACTCCGTAACACTTCGGGCCTTTTTTTCGCCGCGGAGCGCGCAGTCGCTTTATGGAATCTCTGGAGGATCGACGAACGCTAAGATCCACTCGAGGGCTCTAAGTAGGTGACGAAGTTTAAGTTTGGCCCGACCGTATATACTTGGGTGTGCATACTTTTCCCGAAAAATAAGAAATCATTTTTATTTGCAGGAAAAAAAAACTGCAGACAAAAGGGTGCTTTTATGATCTTAAATTAAACCTTAAGGTTGACTTTATTTTTTATTTACAAGGTCATTAATTTGAAGATCAACTTTTTTAAATAGGAATTATGTTGACATCAGAGTTTGAAGGCGTGGAGAATTTTATGTTTAAAGATGTAGTTGCGTTTGGGATCAAAATCCGACTATTAAAAATTCAAAATTGTAGCAAACTTTAACAGTTTTTGTACGTTGTTCATAAAAAAGGACCTTCCATCTCTATGAAAATTTTGATATTTTTTATTTTAACGAATAGAAATCATTTCGACATGGATATAGGTATATCAGAAGAAAAGTTTTTCCACTCTTTGAGAAACTGAAATAAAAAAAATAGGGGTTTCTATTTAAAAAGCAAAAGATGAGCTTCAAAAGACTTTGAAAATGAAGGGGAAGATCAAATTTAAGGTCACTGACCTAAACTCTCCTTCGAGCCGTACAACTTTTGTCTGATGCATTTTTTGTTTTAAATATTTTTTTGAAAATGCTTCGCTTGGTAAATCTTTTGGTGTTACTTTTAAAATAAGACACTCTGTGTATAATTATCAACACAGCCTCAATATTAAAAACAAACTTTTAAGCCATTTGGAAAATTATTATTCACACTGAGTACGTTGACAAATTCATTTGGAAATTAATCAGGTTCAATTCCAAATTCTTTTTTTTTTTTAAAGAGAAAAAATCATAAAGATAAAAAATGTCCCTGAAATTGCAGCACACTTTAATTATATTTTAACATTCAAGATTATACTTAAGGTAATACATAAAAAGTAAATTTACTAATTATTAATTATTAATTGCATTTTCAAACTTATTTTTCTTTAATATAAAGCCGTTAATATGTTCTTCGAGTTCAATGCGTTACAAATTCTTCATACCCTCCAGCAATAATATTCGCCGCTTTTCCCGTTTAATTCACGCATAAAATGACGAATCAGATTAATTAACTTTCAAACTTCAATGTCAATAAAACAACAACGAATATTTCCAGTAAATTATGAAGAATTTAATAATGCAACAAACAGCAGCGAATAAAATGAAACGCCGAATAAAACTGTAAAATACGCGGAAAAGCGGCTAAAGCTTGCAACAGCCAGCGGGCGGAACGTCGGAGTGGCGGAGCAAAGGTGAAAAAGAAAGAAGCGGTAAATAAATAAATTAAAAATGCACGGCGGCGGCGGAGGAGCTTTAAAAACGGCCCAACTTTTCACTCAGCCCGGCGAGCTCGTTTTGCACGTCCAAACTTTCGGGGCGAAGCTGTCGGCGCAGGTATATAACGCGAGTGCCCGCACCTTCGCACACGCCCGCCGGCCGCCATTCAGAGGCGTGCCCCTTACGCCACTGGTCCGGTGCCAGCGTCCGACCGAAACCCGAGACGGACTACTCGCGTTGCTCCAAGCCGCCCTTTCATTGTCTTCGCGGCTGCTAAGTTAATTCATCGGGCGCACAATGAGGTGAAACGGATTTTAAATTTATTTTTTTTTGTAAATGTATAGTGATGCTTAGTTGGTTTTTAAAGTAAATAAAAAAAATTGGTAAATTCAATCAAATTTTCTTTAAGGTAGTATTATCTATCGCCAAAAAATAAATTTTTTCCTGAACATCTAAATACAAATATTGTTTAACCTTCTGATAATCTACGTTAAAATTGTTTTTCAGAGTAGTTAATTTTTTATATTTTTATAATTTCTCTTTTGACGTTAATTTCAGCAGTTTCTGTGGAGTGTGCTTACAGGTGACTTAATTTTTTTAATAATACGGGTTTAAAAATTACGTAAAGTGGTAAAGTTGTTTGAAATTCGTTTTTTTTCTTTTTTATCTTTACTTTATTTTTTGATTCAATTGTCGGTAGTATTGTTCTATTTATATATATTACGTTGACTTAAATGAAATTATTTCAGCGGAGAATAAAAAAACTTGTCGCTTTATTGCGGGGTAGAAAATGTTTCACTGTAGGTAGTCTGATTCATACATTCACTTTTAGTAATATAAATTTGTTTTACGAAATTAAAAAAGTGCATTCAATCGGACATCAATTCTGAGAATATGTCTGAAAATGTTCAAATAAACCAAATATTTTTGGGTAATATTTATTTTATACTGTTATACGATTTTATCGAGAAAATGAATGCACTGTAAATATGTTATTTAAAATATTATTAACGTTATTCTATGGTTTTAATTTTCAATTTTTAAGCATAAAATAAAGTAAACATTCGAAACGCGAATGGATTTAAAGGGAAATCAAATAACCACCACGTCGAAATAATATCTTTCCGTTTAATCGCACAAAGCGAGGGAGAGATAACGCTTATACAGATAAGCGAACAAACGCGGGGTTGCGGGGTCACGAGATTCCGTTTTCGGAAGCGGGTCGAGCGAGTGGTGTGTTCCCCCGAACGCGGGGAGCGGAAAAAATGCCGGAAGAGGTCGGTCGGAGGGGGCGAGTCTGTAAGACGGAGAAAGTGCAACTCACCCAAAATGCCGAGCCTGTAGTTGACGGTGACGACGACGAGGCCGCCGTAGCTCGCCAGCACGCTGCCGTCGTACGGATTTCCGCTGTTCCACTCGTAGCTCTCGCCGTGCAGGAAGACGATCACCGGGTAGCTCTTGCCGCTGCTGCTCCTCGAGCCAGCTGAGCACGCGGAAAACAGAAAATACCTCGTTACACTGGTAGTTTACAGTTTACCCCACGCGGCAATTTTCGGTAAAGTAGCAGAGTACTGCTCTTTTAACATTGGATTCTACGATTTTTTTAAAATTTATTTTCAATTTTATTATTTTTATGTAGAATCTTTGCGATATTGTACATTTAGTTATGGAAATATATTAAGGTATGTTTGATAATAAAATTGTAAAAGTTTTATACCTAAAAAAGTGAAAATTGCATTGTAAGGGGAAAAGCTTCTATTTATAAGTGTACTTAAAAACAGTTTATTTTATCACTACTTCAATTACAACAGATTTAAAATAAAATAGATCATTCTTTGATAAATAATCGTAAAACATTTATACCTAAAAAAGTAAAAATTACACTGTAAGGGGAAAAGCTCCTACTGTAAATATGCAAGAAACTTAATTTCAATTTCTACAGATTTAAAAAAAATATATAATTCTCTGATAAATAATTGTAAAGTAAAATTAAGGGGAAAAGCTCCTATTATAATTATACTTTAAGAAAATTTATTTTATCTCAATTTCAATTTCAATTTTAATAGATTCAAAATTATAATAAATATGCCTAATGAAAAAGAAATTAAATCGCCAGAAAACATAAGGGGGCAAGACCCCTATCTAACAAATTTCAGCTTTAGTGTGATCCTACATTCTTTACCTAAAACTTTTTTAAATAAAAGAAGTGATTATTACTAAATATATTTCAGAAATAGGGAGAAAATATTTTAGTATTTCTAAAGTACGAAACAGTAGTGGTACAATAAGGCTTAAGTGACGGGTGGAAAACTGATAGTGAGTATTTTTAAAGCCAGAAGTGCATTATGCTCTCAAGACTTTCATTTCAACGGGCTCGGCCATTGAACGCGCCGTAAGGTAAGCAATTCAAGCGGAGAGAATGCGCCTTAAAATCCCCGTCGCTCGATTTTTTTCTCCCGCCCGAGACGAAAGAAAGGAGAGGGAGAAAGGGGGCCGGGGTAAGGAGGAGCGTAATCTTTCATCGGATCCCGAGTCGCAGCAGTGCGACGCGCAATTTCCCGTCGCCTTATGAGCGCCGCCGGAAAACTAATTCGATCGATAAAATTACCGGGATTGATCGGGGCCCCTTCGCCGCGCACTTTACTTTCCGTCGTATCGTTAAAGGATCCGAGCGAAAGTTTTCGCCGATACTCCGAAAATTCGTTCCTTATCTACGCGCCGCCGCGTCTGACGCGACGCGGAGTCGAACTACTTGCGCGATGATCGCGCCGTTTTCGCTCGCGGGGGGCGCTCCTTTTATTCGCGTCGAAAAATACGCTTCCGATCGATCGTGTACACTGAGCTCGGTTTTGTTGACAAACGATTGTAAAACGATAACAAGTGTTTGCATTATTCGGAATTGATTAAACTGCTTCGGCAAGTAAATACTCATTTGTTTGAGAGTCAATATTCTTTATTAATTATTCTTTATTAATGAATGAATGAATAAATATTCTTCGTTACATTCTATTTATTATACAATTTTTGATAAATCAGTAAAACGAAAATAAGATGTTATATAAAGTAGTTCGATATTTCGTTGAGATCGATGTTTAAACTTTTAACGTTTGGAAACTCATTGATGCAATGTTGGAAAAACGTATTTTGAGTTTTCAAACAATTTTTGAAGGAAAATTTAGAAACTTTGGAAACTCATTGATGCAATGTTGGAAAAACGTATTTTGAGTTTTCAAACAATTTTTGAAGGAAAATTTAGAAACGTTTTGAAAAAGCATTTGTTAACGTTTCAGTATAATTTTGCAACGTTCTGGTAACGTTAAAGAAACATTTTAATTATCCCTTATGAAAATATCCTGTACGAAATTCTATACGAACAAATATCCTATAGGAAATCCTATAGGCATCCTATAAGAATTCCTATAGCTTTTTCGCACTAAAAAACCTGTAGGATTTCCTACAGGTTTTCCTACAGAATTTTTTATAAGAAAAAAATCCTAAAAAAAAATCCTATAGAAAAATCTATAGGAATTTCTATAGAATTCAAGGATTACTATAAGAGTTCTTATAGGGCGTCCTATAGGGTTTATAGACAATCCTATAGGATATTTTCGTAAGGGTACTTTGAAAAAGATCTTCAGAAGCTTTATTTTAATGTTCTATGAACGTTTAGTTATGTTTGAAAAGAAAGTTAAAACTATTTTAACTTTTTTATAATATTAATACGGCAACGTTGAAGTAATGTTTCATCAACTTACCAAATTTCCTAAAGTAATTAATTCCTGTAGTATTGATTTTTGGAAACATTACAGTTAAATTATTTGAAAAATTATAAATTTGGAGAGAATGTTTCAGCAACGTTAGCTCTACCATATATTGACCACGTTAATACAACCTCTGTATAATCGACGTTTACTTAACAAAGATCAAACGACATTGCAACTTAAGTTTTGTACATTAAAAAATCAAGTTTATAAACAAACTTTTTTAAAATGTTTTGAAAACATTATGTGTTATTAGTAGTGTAATTAGCACAATCTTCTATTGTATTTTAACGCACTAAAATGTAACATCAGAGAAAAATCTCCACTAAAATTAATTAAAAAGAATAAAATTAAAATCAATGACTGCAAACACACCTAAAATTAGAAACGTTCTTAATCCGCCACGTAAGAGAGCTTAAATAAGGCAGGGATCCGACCCACTATAATTGACAGCGGCATTTAGCACCCGATAAATAAAAAATCAGGCGATAAAACGCAATTACACCGTGCCATTTGTCGCACACTGTCGTGCGCTCGATTCATAAACAGCTCGGCCGCCGCGACACTCGCAAATAATACCCGTTGAAAAATATCACTCAATTATCGCAGCCGCGCGTAGCCCAAAGGAAAAAAGCGTCTGCTCGCGATCGACCGCCGATCGGGCAATAACGGCCGGCCATTCGTCACGCTGGCTTTTTCTCCGCGGCCGCGACGTGCCCCTCCGCCCGTAATGCGGCCGGCAATTTGCGGCTCGCGAATAATTCGACAATCAATTTCGCACTTCTACCCCCCGCCCCCGCATCGCGACGTCGGAGGTAAACTACACCGGCCCAGCGGTGCGCAAAATATAATTTAATTATCGCCCGTCATTACTGCGCGCGCGCGCGTCTCTGCGGCAGTAGGGACGAAATGTTTACAGTTGGTGGGAGGGAGGGGGTGGGGAGCGGGGTGTTGCGGAGCTTCGGTAATTGAATTAGCCGCGCGCCCGGTGACGGCGACGCCGAGGCGAGTTTGGTTTACACGGGAGGGCGCCGGCGGCCGGTAATTAGCGCGGGACACACCGAATCATTTCCGCGACTGCGAATTGCTGAAATCGCGCGGACACCTTAGGCGGAGCGGACACGTATACCGACCTTCCGTCGCGGAAGCGGAAAAGATCGCGGAATTCCGGTATATGGCGCGCTCCTCTTACGCGAGAGGAATTCTCATCCTGGATGGGTTCTCATTAAGTTCCTTCGAATTGGAATGAAATTCGTAATTTTTTTCGGGGTAATTAATTAAATATATATATTAAATATATCGGGGTATTAATTAAATATATAAGCGTATTAAATACCCTTAGTACAAATTACATAAAAATAAAATGCGTGTTAGTCATAAACTAGGAAGTTATTGTTGAGTACTCACTACAAGTGGCCAGTTATTGAGCAGTTATTAGGCAAAAACTGGTTTCAAGTAATAAAATTAATTGATTAATTTCTTCTATTACAGATCATATTACAGGTGAATTATTGCCGTCTCCAGGGGAGGGGGAATTAGGAGCGTAAAAATTCTTGGAAATGGCCTAATACCGCAAGCTGACACTCCGCTGCTTTTACACACTTATTAGACAGTGAAAAGACTGTAAACAAAGATAGTACCTCAATGATGGGAACACGTTTATGGGTGCGGGAGGCATGACGTTTTAAATAATATTAAAGGAACGGACCAATCGGTCTACCTTTTTCTACATTGCCGACTCCGGCCTGGGTCATACCAAATTGGTGACAGCGGTGGGATATTGGGTTATCGGTATGTATACTAGATATACATAAAATCGGCAAAAAAATTGGTTAACACGTATGCGATTCTTTTAGCGCAAATAAGAAGTTTCTAATAATTTCTTTTTCAGCATAAAATATCTAATTTTTAATAACTTTTTGTAAGTTACTAAAAACTGCTGACTTAATTGTAGTTCTTTAGTAGTTTTATTTTCATAAGAGAATTAAACGGATTAGTTTCTAGATAAAAGCTGCCGTACATAATCTCAAATTAATTAATTTTCCCAAGACTATATGAAATCTATTTATATAACGTAATAAATTGAAATAATTCTATTTCAACCAAATGTTTATTCTAAAGGACAAAACATACGAACAATAACAAATCAATTATTGTTCTAATTAGTATTTACCAACCACCACGAAAGCAGTGCAGTGTACGTACACATTGAATTAAGCATACTAATAACAAATAATTTTCGCGCAATGTATGCATTAACTTCCGCGCGGTGATTATTCATGTACCTCGGCGAACGAATTATTGATTTTGAGTTAGTTTGGCGAAGACACGCTGAGCGGGAAACAAGTTAGCTAGAAACACACGCTTTTGAAAGGCTCCTAACCGTTTTATTTATCGTTGGCTAAACAAGCCCGCGGCAATTACGATAATGTATGCATTTAGACCGGAGGCTTCGGGGATATCGCTGGATACACCGCCGCGTAATCATTTGCCCAGCGCAAACAGGCGAAATTCAGTTCCTCTGCTTGTAGAGAGCGCGATATTTCTTCTTAGAATTCGAAATTCATTCGACGAGCGCCACTCCTATCTTTTGTTTTCCAATTTCCCCTCCGATAACACTCGAAATTGATTACCGGGTGCCGGGCCATAAGAGACGGGAATAAAATCTCCCCTACCGGGGGGGCGTATAAATCACACGCCGCGGCGAAATCATTGCACGCGAGCTGCCTCTCGAGCTTAACGAACTCCGAACGAGCGCTGTAAAAAGGCGCGTAACGCCGGCACATATTGATATGGCCACTGAAACAGTCGTTAACCCCGACGGGGGGAACAAAAACCGTCGCTCTTTAAGGTCGATGGGTCAAAATCGTGTTTATGCTGATTTTTAAAGGTGCTCTTGGTTTGTTTTGTGACTCGTCTTTCTTGGACAGATCTCTTTTTTTTTCTTGAAGATGATGAACAAATTTAATTCCGTGTTTTAAAGCTTTTTCGACTTTGTTTTTGTGAAATGACTTTGGTTTTAAATTCATTAGCGAATTCTACTTATTACTAGTTTTTTCATAATTTTTAATAGATTTAATAGTATTTTAATCAAAATTTTTTGAATGTTGGTCAACCAAACCAGTCAAAAAGTGATTGATTTCTTTACTAGCTAGAATGTTGCATGAAAAATTTAACATCTTATTTCATGTCTGAAAAAATTTGACGTACCGTTCGTGCGGATCAAGAAATTTTTGCACTTTGCCAATTCAACAGGTGATAATTCAATTAAGTTGGACGTCACCTTTTTCAGTTGTAACTGACTACTATCCTTTTTATTCAGCAAAAGATATCATTTTGGCAAAAGAGCTATCGCTTTCTCTGATTCTTAAAAGAGATTTCATATTTGAGATTCCATCTTTGTTTAGTACCCATTTGAAAATATCTACGTGGATGGATTAGTTGGATCCACATGGATTTCACAAGATTCCACGAGAATTCCTTGTGGATCCATGTGAAATCCTCGTGGAATCCACGTGGATCCAGATTCATATGGAGATTTTCTACTGGGAAGCAAACGTCTTAACATCTTCATTCATCTACAACCGTGATATCATCTTTCTTAAACAACAAACGAGTTATCAATTTGATTACATTTTTCCATTGTATACCAAAATTGTTACAAGGAAGGAAGTTGTAATGCTTGTTTTGCATGTTTGGAAATTCCACAGACACAATCAACCACAAGCCAATCTATGACCAGTTTCAAGCTAGTTAGGTCTCTTCAGGTGGTTGTATCCATTCACCAGGCGAAACCCAACTAGATGGTAACAAATAGAAGATTGGCTTGTGGTCCATGGTGTCCGTAGCATTGCAGAACGTAATATGCAAGAAGTATAATTTCCAAGAAATAGCGATGGTGAAAATAGGAAAAATATATTGGTACACTCTACTACACTGGTAACATCCTTACAATATTGGAAATTTCCTTCAAATTAAATTTTCAGTAAAATAAACTATACTTCCTTCCTCGAACTTTCTCCACTATTCGCAGAACAAACGAACATAAAAAAAAAATTGTTCCACGATCGAAGGAATCACAAATAATACTTCAGTGCCCGTGCAATCGAAACTCGTCTCGGGCAAATCCCCCGGGTGAACAGCACGTACGCGGCAAAAGAACAGGGGGGAAAAATAAGCGAGGGCTGCACGGAGGGAGAGGCTCGACCGAGGAATTCGCGGGCTTGTCGTTGGGTCGACTTAGCGGCCAGATCGATCCGGCGTCCCGGCAAATTGCCGCGAGGAGAGAGAGTAGGGGGGCGTACCGAGTTGGAAGCGGGTATCGCGCGGGACACGCGGGATGTGTCGCGCTATCGCGCCCGCCGTAGCGAACAACATCAACAACAGCGAGCAGCGCGCCGCATCCGGATGCTGTTCCTCGTCAATCTCGCCGGGGGCCGAAAGCAGATTGCGGTCTCGCTTCAGTCTGTTTCCTATGGCGGTGCCACCCGCCCAACCCCCGGAGCAGCCGTCCGAGCTTCCCAAAAGTTAGGGACTACCCGGCGGCGCGATAGTTCGTAACGATCTTATTATCACTTGCGCCGTGTGTAGGAGTGTGATCACTGCGACGCCGTCCTTCGTCCTGGCCGCGCTCTAATGGCCACAGTGTGGATTAACTTTCGATGAATCACCGTTTGACGCTTCCCCGGGAGCCCCACTCTCCTTGAAATCCTGTCGCTTTGTTTATGTAACTCGACGCGGCGCTGACTCGGCCTTTCTTATGCGCCGTTTGAGATAAGGATCTAAATTGAGGGGCTTTATTTATCGGTGTTCCTTTTGAATTAGATGCGGCGTTAAAAATTATATTGATATGAGAAACTGTCGAAGGAGGGGCCTAATGGCAATGGTAAAAGTTTTTATGGGATAGAGGAATCGGAATACCGTTATTTATAACTACATGTATTATTTCTTTAAATTGATGAAGATCTTTTAACCTTGGTTAACTGTGCATGCATTTAATTTATAGTGTAGCACATGTATAATTTTCTCGTTTTTCTTTTCTTTTTTTACTAGTATTTCTCAGTTCGCAATGTCTGACGAATCCGCGACTTATTCTACTGATCTAGGATAAGCACGCGGCTGACCAAACCGCAACTAATACTACTGATTTAGAAATCTCTCCTCACGTCTGACCACACAGCGACTCGTTCTACTACACTATACCTCTACTACCCTCTACCTGACCATTCGAAGACTCACTCTACTGCACCAGAACTTGCGCTCTTTAATCACAGTGTGTTTCTTAAGTGTAAGTAGTAAAATAATGAGGAATATATCGCAAGTGTATAGTAATTATCACTAATTTTATCTCTTGATTGTGGTTGCAGTATTTGTCTTCGAGTCGTGTTGCAAACTTTGCACTTGCTTTGAAAATACATTTTACATTCTTGGTACTCAATTTACTATTATTACAGTAAAGTAATCCCATATAAGTAAAACAGTATTATTCACATGTGTTCAAATGCTTGACGTGCAAGTTTGACCACATTTAGCTATTAGTCTTTGAAAAGAAACAAATAAAAATCTGCCATAGTTCCTTTTCATCACAGTAATAAATTACATAGATTTATTAAAGTAGTAAATTTAGTAATACGTCACCGATATCGACCAGTCTGTTCCAGTTTACACGAAATTATTTGGAAGTCAAATATAACCGGTGGCACGATATTCGAGTCAGAGGCAGTAACGGCACAAAGTTGGCACCGCCACCAAAATATATAACGAAAATGATTATTTAAGCGGTGCGCATGGATACAGCCGTGGTCAGACAATGAACTAGAGCTTGCCATGCTGTATAACGTCGCAATAAAATCACGATGATCATTTGAATGAAAATCAAGAGAGAGTGAGAGAGAGTGAGTGAGAGAGAGAGAGAGAATTATAGTGGGAGATAATGAAAGAGTGATGTAGAGAGTGATAGAGTGATAGTGAGAGAGAATGAAAATGAGTGAGAGAGTGATAGTGAGAGAGAATGAGAAAGAGTGAGAGAGTGAAAGAGTGAGAGACTGACAGAGTGATAGTGAGAGAGAATGAGAAAGAGTGAGAGAGTGAAAGAGTGATAGTGAGAGAGAAAGTGAGAGAGTGATTGAGTGATAGTGAGTGATAGTGAGTGAGAGTGAGAGAGTGATGGAGTGAGAGTGAAAGAGTGATAGAGTGATAGTGAGAGTGAAACAATGATACTGAGATAGAATGAGATAGTGTGAGAGAGTAAAAGAGTGGTAGAATGATAGTGAGAGAGAAAGAGGGCGTGAGAGAGAGAGAGAGAGTAAGAGTGAGAGAGTGGTAGAATGATAGTGAGAGAGAATGAGGGCGAGTAAGAGAGTGATAGAGTGATAGTGAAAGAGAATGAGAATGAGAGTGAGAGAGTGATGGAGTGATAGTGAGAGATAAAATGAGAGTGAGAGAGAGAGAGAGAGTTGAGTGAGAGAAAGCGAGTAAGCGAGATCAACAAAGCTTTATTGACGAGCACGGGCGTCCCGATCAAAGGGCAATGAAATTTTGATTCGATCGTAAAAATGATAAAGCTGCGCAGCGAGCGCGGGCGAACTGACAGAGCCGCGCGCGTGTCCCCCATATGACTTTCGCATGCTAAATCGGCCCTCTCCATTAGCCGGCTATTCAGAGGGCGCCCGAGACATTCCCCGGGTAAACTAACCGTCTGCGTAGTGTCAAGATCTCCCCCAAGACTATGCGTGGAATCCGCGCGCAAGCGCGTGCGTACGGACGGGCACGCGACGAATCCCTTTGAATTCGGCCTTGATATTACGCCAATTCACCCTCAGCGCGATGTTTAATTTTCAATAGCCTCCCCCGGGGGCTGCGGCGAGGAGACCGTGACGGCTCGATGCGCGGAAATCGTACACGTTAATGGAAGCCGGGCGTGGATATTGTCCTCGCGGTATTGGGAGTTGCTTATACTTATTTTATGGGAATATTACTTTTATGGTCGGGGGGACTGATATTTCATTCGAATGGATATGTCGTAAAATTGTTATTGCATTCCTTCGGGGCTCGTGTTCGCGTTAAAATCTTAATAATTAAAAAATATGAATATTATACTGCGGGTTTATTAAAGAATATCTCCACAATTTTATGAATTATAAAGTTTAATTCTGGTAAAGAGTAACTTTAGTCCTCGTATAATAGCTTCTCTAAACTTTTAATACTTGTTTGATTTTAATTAGAAGCTATTCTCAGAACTTTAGACCCATCTGCTCAGCAGTTTATTAGAAAATTTGTGGTATGAGATTTTCTGTAAAGCTCGGTGTTCGATTAAATATTACGGATTTCAAACAAGTGTTGGGATTTGTTAAATCTATGTTTGCTAACATTACAATTAAATATTTGTATACCTATTCGCTCAACCAATCTGTAACTTAGTCAGTGTTTTGGTCAGCAATCGAACAATTGATTGGCACTCGATTCTCAAACTTTGTACCTAATAATTCCTCACTACAGCTACAGAAATGCTTTTAACAAAAGAAAAAGAACAAAAAGTTGCAGCGATTGGAACTGCATAATTATCCAAACCATAATTTACCTCCTTAAAAGGGATATAGATAAGAATCGTACGAAATTCTCTTTTATAGTATGTTGAACGTAAGATATAAAAAGTGTCTTTTTACACAGAGTGAAGAGACAATAGTGCAAGTAGAAGATGAGTGGAAGTCGCAAGTCTCATAAAAATGCACATATAACATACCATTTTTTTGACATTTGAATTGAATTTTTGATAAAAATGTGTTTTAAGTCATCCAACCTGAATTTTACTAAAAATATTTGTAAAAGTTTTAGATCTTTGATTTAGAATCAGTCACTTTAGTCCCAAAACTCGTTAAAAATACGTACAAAAATCGTATGTACCTTAAAAAAAAAAATTAAAGGCCTTCAGCTTACATCTATACTACCAGTACAGGTTCATCAGTGAAAATCCATAGTAGCCTTCTCCACGCCAAAATTAAAGTTCACTTTAATAAAAAAAATTGAAGACCAAATATAGTTTATCCAGGAGCCGCCGGTTTCTCGCGGCGTCAGCTGGCTGCGGTCGCGAACCGCCGACAGTGAGCAAGCGGCGCGCAAGGACGCCGGGCCGCTGTCACGCGCACGCCCGATGATTTGCACGGCGAAAAACGCGCCCAGGTTTCTTACGCGACCGGCGAGGACGCGCCAGCGGGCAACGCGTTTTTGATGGGCCGCTCTGGGTGCGCGCCCGGAATCCCCGATCGCCACCCCCTGACTTGTACTTTCCAGCCGCCGAATTTTGCCGAGCGACGGGTCGTTGCGAGGCGCACTGTAATCGTTGTGTTTTATCACGAAACTTTCCCGTCGGAGAGACTAACAGTAAGTGGCACTGCGATGCTTCTCAATTAATCATCCGCGTGGTTTGCATTTCGAGGAGGTAAGGAGTGAAAAAAGTGGCTGGATAGTGTCTTCTTTGGGGAAATTAAATATTTGAAATGGTAATAGATTTTATGAAGTCCGATGTGCTTAATTTAGATGAAGTTCGTTGGATGTTGAATTCCGTCATCTCGAATAATTATTTTCAAAAATATTTATTCATTTCAAGAAATTTTGTTATTAAAAATCTTGGACTGTGGCAAAATAACTGAAGAGATGTGTATCTAAGTCATTCTTTAAAGGAAAGAAAACAAAAACTGAATATCACCTCTAGCTCTGTTTCCGCGCTTTAATGATTTATCCGAATCCATAGCCTATGAAAAAACGTAATAAATTACGACAAAACAAATTCTTGGATCTCCATTTTTTTCACGTCAATCCTCTCGAATCCGTCAATTAATCCAAATTTCCTGAACGCCAGTCCGAACGAAGGGGACCTGCATAAAAAAAAAGAAGCGGCGCCCAAAAGAAAGAAAAAAAAACTCAACTGTGAGTAGTAAAAGTCAACGCGTGATATTACCAAGTCACGTTTGCCACCGTGGGAGGGTCGCCGAAAAGGAAGAAGCTCGCCCGAGTCACGGCGATGACGCTGCACTTTTCTCGCGGAGCGCGTCTTTACTCCCGACTTTTTTTTCTTCTTCCTCGTTTTTTTTCTCGTCCCTCGCGATCCGCGTTCTCCTCGTGTACGGCTGCGCGGCCGCGGGTATACACGTGTAGGCGCGCGCATCGACGCGCGAAATCGTGGGAGGCGCCGGGGACAATGTGCAAGCAATTCCGCGCTAACGTACTTTACATATTCATAAAGCGGAAGCTTGCGATCGGTATTAGCGTGGCGTGCGTGCCACCCGTCTTGCGGTCGCGCCGAGTATCAGTACGCAAATGTTGACTTGGCGACAATATCGCACGCCTTTCTTTTGGTCTGGGGTAGAATACACTGAAATTATTTTTTCGTGAAATATAGGGTGAAGTTCAACTTAAAAATTATGAGACTAAAAGTTTGCAATGTTGGTTAATTTTACTATACTACTTATACTGGCGGACGAAAAGCTCCGTAATTTTTACAAGAAAAGCTCCAGAAATTCCTCCAGATAAAAATTACCAGTTTGCCAGGCAAATTTCTCCCAGTTCAGTTTTATTGTAAATTTCGAAATATTTATTAATTTTTAAATCCTGCTAAACTATTCATAAAAGAACGAGAAAAAAGCTAGTCTGATATCAGTAGAATAAGTCTGCGAGTAGTCAGACATATGGTAAATAATCTGTGTACAGTAGAACGAACAGCTGTATGGTCAGACACGCGAGGGAGCGGGATTTCTAGAAAAGTAGAATAAGTCGTGATGTGGTCAGCCTATGCTAGACGTGTCTAGTGGCAATATAGCAAGTAGGTAAACTTATGGGATGGTGAGATAATTTTCTAGCATAGCCTCGCCGATCAAATTCCTGCTTTACTGACCAGTTTTCTAGTTTCCTCCTCAGTTCGCCATGTCTGACGAATCCGCGACTTATTCTACTGATCTAGGCTAAGCACACGGCTGACCAAACCGCAACTAATACTACTGTATTAGAAATCTCTCCTTGCGTCTGACCACACAACGACTCGTTCTACAACACTATACCTGCACTACCCTCCACCTGACCATTTGAAGACTCACTCTACTGCACCAGAACTGGCGCTTTTTAATCACAGCATTTCTTAAGTGTAAGTAGTGAAATTAATGAGTATGTCAAAGGAATATATTACAAGTGTATAGTAATTACCACTAATTTGAAAATTATTCAAGTAAAAACAGGAGAAAGTGAAGTAAAATAAATATTGAAAATTAAAGTGGGAACACATCATACTCAAGCAAATCATTTACGCAGATAAATTACGCTTATTTCTAGTAAATGAAGCATTTGTACTATCAATCAACAATTTCGCCGGTAAATTAGTGGAGGTTGAGTGAAATTTGTTTGCTTCTAGATTGTTTGTTATTATTAATGATAATTTGTTTGACTAATAAAGTACTTAGTGAAATTCTATTTATACGAATTGTAATTATATTTTTTAAATTCAGTTATTGCATTCTTTTGTGCACATAAATTCAATTTCGTCGTTTTTTAGTTTTCGAGCTTTGAAAAATTGAGTTGTCAAACCAAAATAATGTCATGTAATGCCCAACGCATGTGAATAATAAATTTAAAAAAATTCACATACTAATAAAAATACAAGAAAAAAAAGACTAGTCTGATATCAGTAGAACAAGTCTGCGAGTAGTCAGACATATGGTAAATAATCCGTACACAGTAGAACGAATAGCTGTGTGGTCAGACATGCGAGGGAGAGGGATTTCTAAAAAAGTAGAATGAGTCGTGGTGTGGTCAGCCTATGCTCATATATTTCTGTTAGCGAAAAGGTCAATTGTTCGATGTTTTTATGCTACAATAATTTTATTTTATAGCGTACTATTTTTAAATATCCCTTATCTATCCTGAATTATATAGCTAATATAAAATATATATGTTAATATCAAATGAAATTCTAAAGAAAAAATTAGAATTTTATTGCTTTTTCCTGTAAATTGAATATGTCCATTATTTCAGAGAATAAGTAACGCTTTACGTTGTATTTTAAGTTTATTTCGGAAAATACCAGTTTTTGAATTTCTCGTTTAAAATCATTAACCTACTTCACATCGATGATACTGCTCGAAAGCTTTACTAAACGAATAAACGCAACATTAAAATAATTCGGTAAATTAAAATTTGTTTAAAAAAAAGCTTAAAAAATGTATAAATGCGTTCAAAACTGTATTAAAAAAGCAAATAAATAATTTTGTACTGAACTAAAAATAAGTTAAGTATAGTTTATTTTAAACTACGTTAGTTTATTTTTCATAAATCGAACTAGAATTCAATTATTCGAAGAACAGGGGCAGTACAGTCGTGCGCCAGGAGCCGAGTCCGTTCGAAAGTCAGGCGTGAGCTTTCTCCCTTTGTCGTTTCTTTCGCTTTGCCGGCTGCCGGCTTTGACCGGGGCCCGCGCGCGCGCGAAAGCGGTCACGTCGAATAAGTAGGAACAAGGCCGACGCTATGATTTTTCCCGGAATTTCATTCTCGTTTCCTTTCTTCTCTAGAAATAACCACTTCTTTCTTTCTTTTGGCGTTTCTTTTTTTTTCTAATTAAGAGATTTCTTTTCTTCCCTTTTTTTTAAATTTTCCCGCTCGACCTCTTTGCGATCGATGTATATACCCACCTTTTAATTGGAGGACTGATTTTGAATCCTTGTTAATTTTGCAGAATTACGGCGCCCCCCGAATGGACGTCGGTTCGTTAAAGACGCTTGATGTGCGCCGCGAATTTGCGCGGTTAGCGTGCATCAATTTACATGAAATATGTCAACGCAAATAATTACGTGTGCCGCGTTTACATACGTTTTATCGCCCGGCCTAGTGTGAAATGTTAATTTACTCTATTCGGGGATATTAATTATCTCGTGATTTTTTTTTTGCGGTTTAATATGAATGCGATTTTCGTGATGTTTATTATTCGGCTTTCCTTGACAAATGGCTGAAATGTTCATTTATAAAACGACGAAGGAACCAGTGGAGTCGATACGACGATGTAAAACTTACCAATTGATTTAACAGGAGGCCGAGATAAAACCCAGAAAACATGTCATTTTCCGGTGTACAACAATAAATCATGCAGTCATACGTGAAACGTGTCACTGTCAATTTAAAAAAAATGGGGGGAGGGTATCTAATGGAGGAACTGGAGATTCCAATTACAGCGACAAACAAGCTCGAGTTTCCGCTCGTCCGGAATTGGCAAATCATCATACTCGAAGGGAGAAAAACATTGAATGTCTTCGCTTTTTTCCTTGTACCCGTCGTTTATTATAACCGCTCGATACGTAGTTCGAGAGATAAACAAACCACTTTTAAATCAGTCACTTTGCTATCAATGTGAAATCAATTTATAATATCTCACTCAATAATAATCTACATAATTCAAAAATCCACTTACAAAAAATTGTTAAATCATTACGTTTGGTACATAAAAAATCGCTACCGACTACAAGTAATCTAAATAGATCATTGCAATCAAATGTCATTGTAATTATAATAAAAGATTTATAACGACATTCAGATCAATATTTTTATTTTTTGCCTAGCGGGTCGAAAGTACTACTTTCTCTCCCGGCGCTCAATCGAGAAAAGCCTCGCTAGACCAAAAAGTTCTATACTCGACACGGGAGGTAAAAATAATGCCTTAGATCGCACTTTTGCAATTTACATTCGATCTGTAATCATTTTTTATTTTCCCTCCCTCGTGGCGTAATGTATAATATAGCATTATTCTAAAGTAAAAAAATCGCCGAATCAATAATAAATATTATTTCTTGAACTTCTTGATGTAAAAGTTCGCTATCCGGTGAAGAAGACAGAGGTGCGCCTTAAAATACTTCGAGCCGGTGTTTTCGACGCGGGGAATTTTACCGAACGCCGTGTAAATACGGGCGGCGCGCTCCCTCCAGGCCGAATTCGTCGGCGGGAAACGGCTCCCACTTTTCCCTGGAGTCCCGCGACGACCAAAGTTTCGCAGCTGCTTCTGATTGTAACTTCCGCGCATGCGTTTCGCAAAAGTCCGCGAGATTTCCTTTATATTTTTTATTTTCTCGACTCGCCTATGGCTTGCGTATACGCGCTGTTGTCAAAAGCAATTTCGCAATGCGCGCGCCGCGCGTTTTTAAACTTTTACCTCGGCTTCTGGAAAAAGTTCCCCTGGAAAATAAGCTTTTTGTCGAATTAGCTGGCCGCTTTATTTATTTATCATTTAATTACTCGAGCGGGTACACACAGTGGCTGAAGTAGGGCGGAAATTTATTTCTATTTTCCTAGTGTGCTTTTTTACTTAGATGCGGATGATGACGCAAGCTTGAGGAACTAGATGGTTATGTATGCTTTTTAGAAAATTGAGTATATAAATTTTATGGTTTTAAATTTCTTGAAAAATTATGGCAGTTTACAGATAAAATGCCATTTTAGTTCTAAGGTGCTGAAGCAGGCGGCTCGTTTTTAGTAAAAAATGGTTTATCATTAAGCGATTAACGATCAGATTTTTCTATTTCTTCGGATTAAATAAAGTTTATTTATTAAAGTAAAGAATTGCAAGAAAAAATTTATTTAAACGTCTTATATCTGGTAACAACCAATGCCCCCGAGTTATAATAAATTAAGATTGTAAATTAAATTTTTACATTTTCACAAGTATGTACAGCAAAGGAGAACATTTAAAAAAAGATGAATACACTTACTTACAGAGCAGAAAACTTGATTTTGAATAAAACTACTCTCGCAAAAAAATAATTAAAAATGAAAATGGTTTAATTTTGAGCTTTGTGCAGATTCTTTTAAAAATAATTTTTAAAAGTTACTACAATATAAGGTACATAGCTGTTTAGTCCGTTAAATTAATAAAAAAAAATAATAAAAAATAAATTATTAAATACTAGTATAATTTTTTCAGTCTCATTGCGTAAAGAAGTTTTACAAGGGCATTGTTCTGTATATCGTGAACTTTAAAAAAGCTCTGTCGCTTAAATAGGCGCGAAATTTAAATTCGCTTAATTAGGCGCAAAATTTAAACTCGCTTAATTACGCGCAAAATTTAAAAATGTAGTTTTGAATAATCTTCCAAAACCCATCCAACTGCACTCCATAGGTCCAACAAAAATTTAACTAACAACATCAATAAAAATCGACTTCGAAACCCCCTTTCGCAACGATATGAACCCACACGAAAGAAAAATAAACGTAAGATGCGCGGGGCGGTTGATAAATATAGGCGCGAAATTAAAATTCGCTTAATTAGGCGTGAAATTTAAACTCGCTTAGTTAGGCGCGAAATTTAAAAATGTAGTTTTGAATAATCTTACAAAACCCATCCAACTGCACTCCATAGATAAAAAAAAGTTTAACTAACAACATTGATAAAAATCGACTTCGAAACCCCCTTTCGCAACGATACGAACCCACACGAAAGAAAAAAAAAACGTAAGCCGCGCGGGGCGGTTGGGTCGAGGCGTGGCTCCCCGTCTTTTTTCCCGGGTCCGCGGGCATGCAGCCGCTCGCCTAATCTCGCCTTTTACACGTCTCGCGGCGGCGGCGCCGCATGCATATTCAGCGCGGCGCGCGGCTGTTTTGTCCTCGCGGCGGCGGCCCGCGCGTTATTTATCAGTGCGTGTAAATTTCGGCCCCCGCGGCTGAGTTATCGCCGCCGGCGCGGGATTAACATCCAGCGCGCGGAGCGCGGGGCCGCTTTTTCCGGCCGCGGCCCGCGTTTCTTCGACGCCGCGTCGCGCGGTTTAATAAAGCGTCTTATTAAGCGCCGGGGCCCGACGAATTTATGGGGCGGCGCCGGCTTTTTCGAACCGACCCCCGCGGCGCGCCCGCCAAACTCCGGGAAACGCGCGTGTACGAATTCATCGGCGAGATAGGGAGTCGACTTCGTCTGGCTGTGGCTTTGTTTACTTTGATTCGAGTCCGCGCGATTTTTGAGGGGGTGGTTCTTGCGCGAAATTTGCGAAGGTAGGGAGGAATCGTTTTGGAAATTTGTAATTTGTAATGCATGTGCATGTGAAACTTATAAAATTTTATATTTCTCTCTTAAAAAAGGATGTTGTGAAGCCTTTAAAGAAGAGATTTGATTGGTTAATTTGAATAATAATGGGTAAACATCCGGTTATCCGGTTGGATGGCGCCAGAATTCAAAGTGTTGGGATATAAATTTCAAATTTTAAATAGAATTAAATAGAGTAATAAAATAATCATTAAGTATTCAATTTTTCTAATTGCTTTTTTATAATAAAAATAATTAAACCTGTCATCTATACGTTTTGAAAGAGAATATAAATTAAAAAGTACTACCCTTCTGTAATATAAAGAATTTGTAGATAATTGAGCACACTTTTTTCTGAAATTTATTAAAATAATATGAAAAGAGCGTTGAAATTTGTTAGTGAATATAAAATATAAAATATACCCATAAAATTTTATAATTTATAATATACATAAATTATGTATGTAGGTACACTAGACAGAAATAATTTTTTCGGAACTTTCCCATAATTAATGATAAGATAGTGTCTCGGCTAACAATAAGTTTACGAGCTCAAGTTAGGACAATCTCGAAAAATCAAGAAAATTCGAATAATGTTTAACTTTTTAGTAATTTTTAAAATATTTATATTAATTTTTACTACACTTGTAGTAAAAATTATCATTCGCTATTTTAATTTAAATTTTCGAGTTTACCCTCGTTTTCGGGAACAAAAACTATGTTAATTTTTAATGAAATATTTTTCTCTTAAATAAATAAATTCTTTTACTAAACAAATCATCCAAATTTATACCAAAATGATTAACCACTTATTTAGAAGAAAGAAATTCTCTCCGTCCACTTATTTTATTTAAAGCAACCCAATGTATTCACTTTTACAAACCGCACGGTCAACAAGTAAGAAACGAAAGATAAAGAAATCCGCTGAATGGATAATAAGTTTTTCAACAAAACAACTTTTTATCTCTGGGAAATTTTCGTCAAAAAAAAAGGAAAGAACAGAGGAGGCGCACAATAAGATAAAAATTTCCAGCGTCGGCGAAGCGAGAGCAAGAAGAAGAATCTAAATTATTAACCGGGAGGGTGAAAGGAGAGGAAAGCGCCATAAAAGAAAGCAACTCCGGCACGTTCACTCGGCCCCAGAGATTTGCCGGGCGAAAGTAGGCGAGGGCATCGCCGGCCACATACTGAGCGCCGCGTCAATGCCGAAGGGGGGCGGAGGGCGGCGGAGAAGCTCGCGGGGCGGCCAACTCCGCAACTGCTCTTGCCTCCATGAAAATTGCACGCCCCGGTTTTTCGGTCAGCCGCAGAGAGCGAAATCGGAATCGCGCAGCGATAGAACTGGAGAGAGAGAGAAAGAGAGATAGAGAGAGAAAGAGAGAGAGAAAGAGAGTATGAGAGAGAAAGAGAGCATGAGAGAGAAAGAGAGCATGAGAGAGAAAGAGAACACGAGAGAGAAAGAGAACACGAGAGAGAAAGAGAGGGAGAGAGAGCATGAGAGAGAGAAAGAGAGATCATGAGAGAGAGAAAGAAAGATCATGAGAGAGAGAGAACGTGAGTGCGTGAGAGAGAGAGAGAGAGAGAGAGAGAATGAGAGAGAGAACATGAGAAAGAGTATGAGAGAGAGTGAGAGAGAGAGAGAGAGAATGAGAGAGAGAACATGAGAAAGAGTATGAGAGAGAGTGAGAGAGAGAGAGAGAGAGAGAGAGAATGAGAGAGAGAACATGAGAAAGAGTATGAGATAGAGTGAGAGAGAGAACACGAGAGAGAGAGCATGAGAGAGTGAGAGAGAGAACACGAGGGAGAGTGAGAGAGAGAACATGAGAGAGGCGCACGACCGCGCCCCGGCGAAACTCCCCGAGGAAATGTCAAGTTTCTTATTAAATATAGGCGACCGGCAAAAAGTGACGCGAGCCGAATCAACATTTTTCCATTTCGCGAGCTCTTATTTCGCCGCCGTGCGGCTCTTTTACCGCGGCCTCGGCTAGCGTGACTGCAATTTTCTCGATGCCAGATGCGTTCTTACGTGTACTGTGTTTATCGTTTTGGGTGCATTGACGTTTCGTGGGGTCTTGTTGCGTTCACCACATAGTCTGACTGTTACTTTTTTTTTGTTTATAGTTTTCAATGTTTCTGGTCTGTTTTTAATGAGTGGCATAGTTTGAAAATATTTGTTTCTATTTTTTTAACAATAGTTCTATTTTCAGCTCTCTTTCTTTTATAAAAGTTGCATGAGTACACAACGACTAGACTTAATTTAAAAAGCGGCAATTTTATGCTTTAAAATTTATTTTTTTCTAAAAATGAATTAGCATTTTAAACAATGATTATTCGTATTATTTATTTTTTTATAGTATAATTTACGTGACGCTTAAAACAATATATTATGGTCATTAAACTGTAATTAGTTTCCTACATTTTACTGTACTTTTAATCCAAATTGGAAAATTAAAAGCTCATCATCTATTGAAAAAGAATTTTTTTATCAGTCTTCATTTTTTTTATAAGTTGAATTAAAGTACGAGTTTCATAAAAAGTGATGTGCTAACTGGTTTAATTATTAAGTATTGAGCTTTAATGAGGCTACTGACTGTAGGATTGCCCCACGCAAATTTTGTTCTTGATATATAAATATATATAAGTTACTTTTTTAATTTATATAGCATACATTATTCAATATCTTGTCTTTTGTGACATATAACATAACAGTCTGTCATTTAAATTCATTTTGTTATTTTATACGATGTTCTGTTCTAAAAATAATAAACAATAATGGAGTTATTCTACTTAATTAGTAACCTGTTGCACTTATTAAACACCAATATTGCTATATAAATATTCGACAATGAGAGATAGAATCAATAAAATAAAGTAGTGCCTTTTTTTTTAAGAATCATGATTTAAAAGTTTTTAAGTGACTACTTACATAAGTAAAAATCAATTATTTTAATAACAATTTTATTACCATTTTAATGACTTCTGATTTTGAAAGTACAAATTGATTTCCCGCAAAAATTCGAAAGAGCTTGCAAAATTACTATTACACCAAAACTGTTTACCTCAAATTCGTGCAATGCCTAACCCGTCGGATCAAGCATCTGCGTGATAAACTAAAATCGCGCCTTTTTTAACTCCGCTTTAAAATTTTTCGCATTAAATCTCGCATGAAATTCGCTGAAATATTTCCTCCCGGCGTTCGCTCATGTAAATCCGCGAAATGCCGATGCATCGGAATTCCGCGGAACTCCTCGTCTCTCTCTATCTCTCTCTCTCTCTCTCTCTCTCTCTCGCGGGGGTCTCAGTAATAAAACCGGCAACAGGCGTTCGTAAAAAATCGCGTCAGTCGCGCGCATAACAAGAACCGCCTCGGCGAAATCATACACCGACGCAGCATCCCAACCCCTCCACCCCCACCCCTCCGGAAGCTTCCGGGCGACTTACGCACGCACGTATGTGCGCGGGCGTCCTGATCGATTGCTCGGCGGGAAAAAGGCTTCGGCAGCGGCATAAATTTCAGAGGGTACTCGAGATGGGAGGAACCATAAGCCCGACGCGCCGGCACCTTGTTAGGGAGCGCGTCTGTTCGCGGCTCCCCCCCTTTTTCACCCCGCTTTTCGCGCGCACTTCCTGGAAATGCTCGCGCGCTTCGACGAAAAGACGCTGCAGTCGCAGCGCGGAGGCATTTTATCGAGTGCAGAGCGAAAATTAGCGGAATCTTTTTTTCTCTATCCTCTGCGTATTGAGAAAGAAAAAAGAATTAGAAGAAAAAAGAAGAAAAATTAGAAGAAAAAAGAATTAGTCGGTTCCTTTCATGACATGGATAAATTTTTATTTCTGAGGTTTATTTTGTTTATTACTAAAATTTAACATAATTTTGTATCTTTAAACTCTTATTTTTGTGGAAAAATAGTAATTGCTATGAAGAAAACTGGAGTTATTCACTTGCTGTAGCTGTGATATCCTTTGAATCTTGAGAGCTACAAAAAGCTTTAGCATTTAGACGGATTTCGCAGGATAATGAGGATTATTAAAAAACCTTTTTTAGTAATCCTACTAGTGTCTTACAAAGTAGAATATTGATTAAAGGATCTCATAATAAAATATTAAGCATGGAATGGAATATGCTACTTGCATACTAAATTGAACTATTTTTAATACCCTTTTAAAATATATATTATTAGTAGTTACAGATAGAGTTAGTAAGACAATTCAATTTTTCAACGCATTTTATTTTATATTCTACGCAGGAAGTTCACCTTATCATAAATTTACAAAAATAAAGGTTTCACGAAACTCTCAAATTAGAAATACGTTTACTGTTCGTAGGGATTATTCTTCGACTTTGAAACTTCATAAGAAGTTCTTTACCCAAAAAAGTAAATACTTTTAAAATTTTTTTTCTACAGGTAGTGTATGAAGAAAATATTAACTACTAAGTAAAAAAAAATTGGTAAAATATTATGCTACGCTATGTAGATGGGTATAAACGCTGAGAAAAAATCAAATTGTTTGGCTTCTGAGCTGACTAATCTGTTGTATTATATCGTTTCGTCATTGAACGCCAATTCATCAAAGGAGAAATAACATGTGTATGTGATAAATTGATGTGAAATGACGCAACTGAAATTTAATAAATTATACTTAAAAAGGAATGCGAAACATCGTTTGATACGTCTACAGATAATTAAGTACTTGAATATAATCCTGTCGACTAAATGTTATCCCGTAAACCATTTTTTTTACCAGGATATAAAAGAAACCAAGAAATAGAAAGTATCACTGAGAAAAAAATAGGAAAATTTATAATAAATTATTTGAGATGGCCGAATAAAAATGAATTTTGTCTAATCATGTATAATTATACTTATGAAAAATGTTACTAATTATGCACAATCATGTATTTTCATGTTTAATCATGTTTGGATTGTCATTATATTAATATATGATTGATTACTTAGATATTATAACCATAATATCACAATTTTTAAAGTAAAATTTGTCACATTTATGGTAACTTTTACAAAATTATTAATAATTTTTATCGTGTTTCAAGTCAGTCCTCCGCATCCAAGATTTTAAATTAAATTTTCCTACACTATCTTTTAGTGCAAGTAAACGGTTCAACACTTCCGCAGAAATGACTAAAAAGCGCGGAAACTTCGCGAAATCTCGTTGCAATTCCAATAATACGTCAGGGTAAGACATCCCCGAATAAACATCTCCGCAGGCGCGGAAGAGGTCTCCTCCCATCTATCTCTCGCTCTCGCGTTCCATTACAATCAAGCCTCGACTTCTTGCAATTATCAAAATTACCGTAACCCGGCGGCGCAGCCGCGGCAACTTCGGCAACTTCCCGCGCGCGCGGCAACTACTTCGCCCGCGAGAAATCGAGCTTTGACTTGAGCTTTCGCCGCGAATCGAGTCGGCCGCGATAGCTTCCGGGGTAACCGGATTCTCGCGTTATTGCTTTGCGTCTTTCTTCTTCCCTTTTTTTCTTTTTTTATTGAAACTAGTTTAATAACATGGCTTCGTTAGAGTGGGAGTTAATTTAGCGGTTAATTATAGATGCTGGAGGGAAGAACGACCGTTTGCCACTTTTGCTTTCTGAGGTTTCCTGGATGGGATTCTTGGTTCTTTTTTTATTTAACTAACTGATTACTTAAGAGTATTACAAATGAACTTGGAGAAAATGGATGGTTATGTCCTTTGCCTTTTTGGAAAAGAAAAAAGAAGAGAAAACTGGGTTATAGTTGTTTTGAAAAAAATATATATAATTTATTGCTAACACTACAGAAGATTTACAAATAACTAGGGGATATTAACCCCATCATCCGAGTTAGGTATAAGTAACATTATAAAAAGTATCTTATATTTTAAGTAAACAAATTTTTAAGAATGTAAATTAATTTAAGGTATGATTTGCATGAACCCTAGGTTTATCAGGTTTTAGAAGAGTTTATTTTTTTCTAGTGCTTAGAAAAAGGCAATTTAAAATAGGCCTTTTTTGAAATGTGCTTTTCTTCGTTAAGAACGGAGATATGAAGCCTATAGGAAATCCTGAAGGAAACCTATGAATCCTATAGGAATTCCTGTAAGATTCTAATAAGATTTCCTATAGGATTGCAAATAGGATATTTTCGTAAGGGATCTTATAATTTTCTTTTACAAAACTGAATTTAAAGATGTGTTACGTAGAAAAAATGTTGGGGGCACCGTAATTGATGGGATCTTAATGTTGTGATTAAAGGGTTAATGAAAAGTTATGAAAGTAAAATAAAATTAAGAAAGAATAAGTACATCTCATTTAAAGCATATGCACTACTTATGCTAATAAATGCACACGTACCAGTTTAAATATGTGCAGATGGGACGATATTACAATAATTTAACGCTTAATCGGTTTACAGCCTGTGGTTTAATTGAATTTAGGAAGCACCCAGTTAGTGTACTTTTAAACCTGCTACGAGAAGGAAGGTTTCTAATCTCATCAGGATGGAAGTTGTGCAGTTGTGCACTTCGTACCTGGAAAGATTTTCTTCGCAGTTCAACGATGAGTATTACTAACGTAATATTTTATGTCGCTTGCAAGTCGTGAAAACATGTAAATTTGATTCGTTACGAAACCAACGAGCTAGAAAATTAATAATTTGGCAAAAGAGGTGGGTAAAAACTAAAACTGAGTATATCTCTCTGAAATATTCAATAATGTTTATTGAAACTGCAGAAGTTTAATTTGACAAATTCAATATGCTGTTGTAAAAATATTATGCTTTGTTATTGTCAGGTCGACCAGAGAATAAAAAAAAGAACATAAAAAGAACATGAAATGTACAGTGAACCGAATAAATATATTATAGCGTAACAATGTAATTGGCGTGACAGTGATGCTGCGGAAATTCAGTTTTATTAAACACTACAACGACGCTGCAGTGGACTAATTAATCCTTTTTAAATTTAACAAAAATGCGATGAAAAATGGTTGATGCTTACGTTGCAATCAGAAATGGACACATTTAAATTTCAAACATTTTATCAGACCGTTCATGTTTTTCCTTTTGTTTTATTTTATTTCATTTCACAATTATACATTTATACCCTGCCATTTTTACACAATTTTTATTTCAAATTTTCACTTCTTTACAAGCGTTACAGATGCTGAAATTTTGCTTAATTAATTTCAAAATCAATATGAAGGGAATTGAATTTATTACTTGGCTTTGACAGCGAATTCCCTGCAGCCCCCGCCAAATTCTTTGGAACATAATCTTCATTAAGTGAAATTATTTCAAAATGTTGTAATCAAACTTAATTTAATTAAACAGTACTTATTTAATTCTTTTTCACTTGCAGGATTATAATGTAAAAAACGCGATAAGCGCATATTATAGGAGTATTCATAATTCCGACTAATTTAATTAATTGCCACCTCTTTGATTTAATCGACGTACATCTGCCATTGTAATCGACGATTTATTTCGTAATAAAATATTAAAATTTAATACTTGACAAATGTGAGAATTGAATTATCTACAATGTTACAGGTATTGAATATAATATCTGACAAATAATCAAAATATTTAATTGCGGAATCGTCGACGGACAAATTACTTTAAAAGAATTGAATTCCATATAATTTCGGATTATACTGCAGGATTCTGGCTGCGCTCGAACAAGAGTGACGGGTTTACGCCGAGTGATGACTCGCATAACTCGTAGGGGATGTCGATGAGACCTCGAATGGCACGACCAGCTTCTAGTCGCTAATGTCTCTGATGTGCGTGCCTTCAGACGCTTCGATTTTTAGTATCTCCTGAATGAATGGGCATTACTGTTTGTTTTAAAAAATTAATTTAATTGATAAAAAAACCATAAAAATAGATTTTTTAATCCTTGGTAGAAAATCAACCGTAAGTTGGGCAGAACTGGTTAATTTAGAAGGAAACTAACCATAATTGGACAATTTATGGTTAATCTTCTATACCAGGGCTGGAGCTGGAGTGGTATACAATGACATTGCCGAGTATCGCTTCATTCAATAAATTTTGAGATTGACAATTAAGTTGCACATTTTCTGTAGTCTTAGAATGTGTCTGCATCAATAAACGTGTTATTCAAAAATTTAATTAATAAAACGAAAAAAAATCGTCCTTCAATCATCACGTATAATATAAGGTATAAAAACAATGTATCCTCTTATAATCCAGCAAAAAAATAAAAAAAAACTTATTATTATTATTGCTTTTAATGTACCGAAAAAATGAAAAATATAGTTACACCCTTCTGCCTGAAAGCTACAGATTTTTTTTAATTTTTCATTACTAAGGTAATTTCTCAAAATTTGTTTATGATTTTCTGATCCTTTGATTACTATATTACATTACATTATAATTCCTTTTTCAATATTAATCTTCAAATCCCTGAACCGGGTAATAAGCCTCCATAATAAATAGAAAGCTCCCTTTCACATTTATAGTATTATTTACAATAAACCATATCTCATCTCAGGTATCATATAGCAAACAACAGAAGCTGCCTTTATATACGTTTTTAGTTATATATTCGGAAAACAAAACTAAGTAAAGAGGCTAAGAAAAAATTGCAATTCAAGATAAGAATCTAGAAGTACGCATCTTGCAAAAATCCATAACCGTAAAGATGTAACAATTTCGATTCCCCGGTAAGATCGAACCCCACGCGTAACGATTCCATCAGCTCCAGGCTCTAAAATTCGAAGAGCCGAAGTCATTATTACACGGCTGGAAAGCCGGGGAGAGCACACTCGCTCGTATTTCGCCGGTACACGAACGACTCGGGATCTGCATCCGCGTCGTGTGATATAGTCGCCGGAATATCGAGTGGTCTCCCCGCTATAAGTTACGGCCGGCGGCGGAGCGAAGAGCCGCCGAAATAAAGGGCGGGCCGCTTTCGATTGTTTGTAGCCGATCGTTTCGAAAATTCGTTATCGTCCGCGTTTAAACCGTCGGGGTTATTAATACGAGCGGCCGAGCGGTGGTATTGCGGGGGTGGGGTGGGGGAGGGGGGAGGCGCGAGTGTGATTGAAGCGGCCCATCCGCGGCTTTTCGCTAAATGAGATCGTACGAGATTTCACCCGCCGGCAAATTTTAACGGGGGGCCTAATGGGTTTTGGCTCTGCGACCGCTCGACCCCCTCCGCGATCGCGCCGTTTGGTGCAATTTATCAAATGATAGATTTGCGGCCGATCAAAATGTTTCGCTGAGTTTTTGAATCATTGCGAGGAGAGGCGATTGATCGGTCCGCGCTGATTGATTTTTCATCGAGATATGAGTTATTGTAGCGCTAATTATACGACATATTTGAGTGAGTGCTTTTAATTGATATTTTCTTGATTAATTACGTGAATAAAGTTAGTGATTTCTTCATAAGGCAAATACGCACCCTCAAACAGAAGTTTTTTGGGTATAGTAGGGTATATAAAATCATCTCGAAACTATTTAATTGAAAAAATTCTTCTTTATTAATTACTTCAATTTTAAGTAGTTAAATCAGTCCAGTGGGGTACCCTGGTAGAAATTTTAAATAGTTTATGGGCACAAACAGACAAGTGTTAATAATCACACCACAAATATAAGCTAGTTTTGCTGGCCACATTTCGGTCCTAAATGTAACGATTTTTTGAACCTTTATTTAACATTTTTAATGTCCAAGAAAAACGGTCGCTTACTGCCTGCAAAAGGTTCAGGAATTCGAAATGATACTGAATTGCGATTTTATCTATAAAAAAGTTTAATGTCAAAATTGTAGGATTAAAAAATTGAATTTGATGGTGATCTTGAATTTGACCTTATCGATGACTCAAGGGCAACTTTGTTTTTTTGTATAGAAATCCATATTTGTGTCTTCAGTTTCTGAAAGATCGAGAAATTTTGCGTTTCGACATGCATCCATGGAAGGGGTGCAATAACAAAATAACCCAATAATCCGTAGGGATCAAAACTAAACAGTTAGTTAACAGGAGAATCCATGCTTTTAATTAAACTAATTTACTTGTAATTATCCATAAATTGAGGATCTCCTGTTAAGTTTTATGTGTTGGACAGTTTTGATCTCTGCAGATTTCTCTGACCTCTAAAATGGGTTCAAAAACACGAATTCCTATTTGAAAACACAAAATTGATGTTAGAGTGTCATCGAAGGTCATTGTCAAGGTTAAATTGGTGGTTTTTATTCAGATTCAGCTTTTAAAAATGTCGCACGACATCGTTTGGCTTGAAGATGATGAAATGACGTTGAAGGTCATTATCAAGGTTAAATTGAAGGTCGCCATTCTATTTAGTTTCTGAAAACATACAACTTTTATCTTAATCTTTTTTTGATAAGATTCATCCAGGAGAATTATCGGGGATTTCTGATCTTTTTGGCACCCTCTTGTACACATTAATGCAGTTCCAAAACTTTATATGAAACCTTTTTTCCCAATATCGTATTTAATTGAGGATCAGCACTGTAAGCGAATAAATTTCGTTTCCAGTGTCTGAATTTGAATAAATTTTCCATAAAATAATACGAGTCAGAATATACACGCATTTAAAAGTAATTAAGGATAAGTAGAGAAGTGATTATTTGGTGATTAATTATGATTAAGTAGGTCCTCAAGGCGCAGAAATCGAGCGAATGTTTAGCCGCGCGTCTCGGGTAGCCTCGGGGCGCACCAGCCCCACTCCGGGAAAACAATGCGTGAGGCACGCACAGCCACGCGCGCTTAACGATGATCGATGGTGCCGCCGGCTCAAAGAGGCCCAGGCAGCCGCACAGGCTTCAATATCGCCGCGCGCGCGCGCCGCGGCAACTCATAACGAAGAGGCTCGCGGGCGCACGCCTCCAAATCGAGTTTGAGCCCGCGTGCCGCTTATAAATTTGCTAATTATATCGCGCAACTTCAACCCCGGGCGGCGCGGCATAATCCGCGCCCGAATATTAGTCAAGTTTCGCCGGGCGCAAAGTTGCGCCGGTGTGTGTCTGCTCCGGTCGCCGCCGGAAAATTTCGCGATCAATTTCGCGCTAGGCCCGCCTCAAAGTGATGAATTCGCCTCGTTAAATCCCGGGATCGTCCCTCGTTTTTGCCGGCGAGACGTCGAACTTGACGCGCGCCGACAGCTCCGCCGATTCCGCGGGTCGGGATGTTATACTGGAGATCCGAGCGGTTGCCGACTAGTTAGAAAGTTTCGAAGACCGAGTCCGGGATCTGTTTGAATTTTCTTCGGGGATACGCAGTTTAATATAGAACAATCGAGCGCTGAAGTTGTCTTTCGCTCGGAGGTACTACTCCCAGTTTGCTTCGAGTCCGAAGTTGAACAAAGCTAACCGTCAAGTGCCATTTCAAGTCAATTTCTGATATTTGATCGTGTTTCTTTTTTTTTTATTCAACGGCTAATATAAATTTCACTCGTTCTACGGTTTAACTATCAAAATAAAATAGAGTTTTTGGTAAAAAGTATCCCATTAAAAAAGGGCAGAAAGTGTTAATTATTACTATATGTCAATTATCTTGTTTACAATCCTAAATGAAACGCTTTTTCACTAATTAAATGGCTTTTTATAAGAATAATTAATAGTAGGTGAGCTAGGAGAGTTCGGGGACAGTAGAACGAGTGTCTGTGTGGTCAGCCAAAGGGCTAGGAGAGTTCGGGGGCAGTAGTATTGGTCCATATTTAGTCAGACAGGGGTGGGCGTAGGTCTGTCCTGGGGCAGTAGTATAGATCCTTATTTAGTCAGCCAGGGGCTACAGCTACCCCATCCCTGGCTGACTAAATAGGGACCTATACTACTGCCCCGAGCTCTCCTAGCCCTTTGGCTGACCACACAGACACTCGTTCTACTGCCCCCGAGCTCTCCAAGCTGACCTACTATTAATGAAATAGAAACAAGCTAAAATGCAGCCAAAACAATTATTTTTCAAAAATGTTATTGAAACTTTGAGCCTATAAGACATAACATTTAGATTCGAAAGTTATTTATAAACATTTATAATGTTCAAAGATGTAAAAATTGCATTTCTACTAGCCAAAATACCAATGGAACAATTACTAAACTGACCACACGAGGATTTTTATTTTTCTATTTCCATGAAAAGGAGATTAAAACTAAATCATTTTTAGCTATTGAAAATATGGTTCTAATACTACTGGGAAAACCGTTTCATTACTAGGCTAAAAATAGATCCATTTTTGGCCCATTTTTCAAACAAGCTTGTTGCTAGTCATAAAATGGAATCGATTTTTTACCAGGGGTCGATCATTTCTTTTAGCGCGATTTCCCATTTACACAGCTATTTGTATACATCGAAGTTACAAAGCCAAAGCCATTTCGCTGCCACCGGCAATTTTCGCTAATTTAGACAAAAAAAAAGCGGTACACGGGAGGGAAGTTCGCCAGGATAAATGGGCGGGCACACCGTCGATCCGCAGTTAACTTCCGATCTGGCGGCGCGTTAACTTTCAATTTCCGTAACGGCTCGGGCTCGCGCTGCGGGGGGAGGTAATGCAGCTTGTACTTAGCATCGGATTTAACGAGTAGCTGCCTAACGGCAATAGCAGCCTTCGATCAATTAGCGGCGAGGCGAGAAGGAGGACGTAGACGAAGCCTCCGGAGGTGGGAGGGCATTATCCGATTACTAATTTCCCGCGTGCCTGTACTCCGCCCACCGTACCTGACCGGCGGTAGGGGCAAAGACGGAGAGATAAGCTTTTATCCCGATGTAACTAGACACTGATTCACCTAAGTGCGTCCGGATAGGGGCGCCGTTTTAACCCGGCTCGCATGAATTTATCACTCGGATCTTAATGGCTTCGTTTTCCGCAAAAATCTCATGGTTACCTGATTAATCGATGAGGTGGGATCAGTCGAAGAGGCCGCAGTGAGAGGAGGAGAAGCCATCTTGATATTAAACTGATATTTAAATATACTATTCAATTTATTTAATAACAAATAAATTATTTTATAATAATTTCACTAATTAAACCAATCCCTAAATTTATTGTAAATCCATTCAACTGGATTCACTGATCTCGGTATTAAAAGAGAGTCTGAAACAGAACCAAAGCAAGCTTCTACAACATCATCGGGTACAAACTCTCTTCTAAGTTCAACAAAGTTTTCGACTGGACAATATTCTGTACAACCAGGTACAGTTTCCTCTTGAAATTCAGCCGGTATTCCTTTATAATACAGGATCTATAGATTAAATATGTTATGCAAATTTAGAGAGATAATGAAGGGTTCAAAATGAAGTTGTCATCTCATTGAATTTTAATGTACCTTTATGAAGTGCTTTCCATTAATTTCGTGTAGTTCAAACACAATGGCGCAGGAGAATTCAGGAATAGCATTTTTCCATATACCTAAAGAATGCATCACTGCTGCAATATTATTTCCGTGAAAACTGTACAGATTTAACTTTGGTTTGGTAGGTTTGTTGAGAGACCAATCGTTTAGTACTTTGCGAACTAGTAGTCCTTTAAATAAGAATCATTGAGTTGCGGTGTTCATAGAGATGTTGAGTTTGATAATCGAATAAAACATAATGATTTCAGAAGATTCATTACCTCCTCCTAATTTGATCATGGTTTCATCATAACTGTAGGTCTTATACTGGAACATGACCGCATTTAATAGTTTCTGTGGATAGTAGTCCTTTGTCCATTTCGGAAGTGAAAGGCCCATTGCTTCCTCAGCGGCCAAAGCGTGGAACAAGTAATAAATCGTTTGCATGTCGTTCACTTCTTTACCAGTAAGTTCAGTCAAGTTCTTTCTCAACTCATCGTAGTGCGATAAATCATGTTTGTATTCTTTCGAACTCTTTACTTTCCTACTGTATTCCTGATACCTGCACAAAATGACATTCAATTGAAGTACGAATCCTAATTGCCGCATTATTGATTTGATAGAAATAATTGGTTTTACTTTGGGCAAGTTTTATACTCGAAGATCGAAGGGAAGCCTCGCGAAGTCGAGTCTATAGGTATGGGTTGCCAATCTAGTTCGGACTTCCAAATTTGCTGGCCTTTCGGCGGATAGAGACCTGCCAGTACAAGAAGCAGACTCATCTTCGTCCGCTGCTCGTGGCCGCTAATGACCGAAACGTCGGATGGTACGTAGGTTTTGCCCAGAAACTCATCGTAACGCTGCCTCAGTGACGTTCCAAGCTCGAACTCCCTTCTTTTGCCAGCCTATGCAAATGACATACCCATTCGAAATAACTTTCTAAATTAATTATGGAAATTGATAGAACGTGTGCTTCCATCAAATTGAATATAGGAATAGACTGAGATTAGTTAACGAAGATCAACAACAAGGTTTTATGTTATCTATTTTAATAAATGTTTTATAGCAATTTTGTCGTTTATTGTTAACTAGTTCGGCCTTCCCTGATAATTTTTATCTATACATACATTAGTTAGTCCACCAGTACCCAAATAACCAAAGCTGTAGTGCAAGTAGGGATCGTTTGGATAAAATCCCTTTGGAGATTGATCACCGTGTCTGAAGATCTAAATAACACATTTAGTTGGATCGTTATCTGACTGTAACTCACACTCTTATGTCTATCTTGATGGTGTTGATATCATTGAGTACAATTTGATAATATTCTTTTTATTCTTTTAACACTTTTCTCTTCCGAATTTATTGCTTGTTCAATAGAGATGAAAAAAAGTCTTACCACGCTGACTGATTTTAAAGTGTTATCAGAAGATATTACGGATGTTGCACATAGTAACAATAAATGTAAAAGTAATTGGAAAATTGACATGATGATACTTTATTCATTTGAATGCTACAACGGCTGCTTAACTACTAATTCTTAGCGTTACCTTATGGAATTATTTTTGTTATTATCTCCACTTAGTAAATGTACGTACATCATATCTGTTTTTTGTGATGGATATTAATGAATAATTTACGAGCAATTGTATTTTTGAATAATGACAACACCTTCTTCACGAGCAATATTGTACTTTTTGAATATGGAAAATACCTGCTTTACGAGCTATACTTTGCCATTGTTGACACAGTTGAATTTTATCTTAACTGCGTTAAGATAAAAAACAGCTGCTTATTTAATTATTAGAACTGAATGCTTTCAGTACATGGCACGAATCAGTATCACATCAAGTTCACTCTAAGACAATCGGTCTACATTTTACATATCGTTTGTATCAATGGAAGAGAAATATTATTGTTTTTTACACTTCGTATTGAGTATCAACTCAATATGTCAATTCTTCTCACTCACTTGATTGAGTCTGAAATAACTAAGCGCGACCATCTCAAACGCATCGTTTGAGCAGTAATCGCGTTAAACGCTGCTTAACTCGGATCATTGCCCGAGATACGGCACCGCCACCCTATCAAAGCGTCGATGACCCAATTCCCTTACGGCCCAAAGAACCGTATATGTGCGTAAGTATTCGGTGTACAAGTTTACAGAAGCAATCCATTACATGACAAAATTTTAAATTACCGTCGTTGCCAGAGTTTCAAATTTTCCTGGGTGAGGTAACTTACACTGTCATTTTGAAAAATTTTTGTTAAACAAATTTCGCTCATCCGTCTGAAACACTGTATAAACTATGGGCGTCATAAATAGCCAGGGGTTTTGTATTTCCTTGTTTTGGGCAAAAAATTTTAAGATTTATTATTCTCGTCGTTTGTTTTGTTTATCTCTACTTAATTTGATATTTTGATAAAGTGAGAGACTTACTGTTACCGAATACTTTAAAATACTTTTCCTGCAGCAGAAACGTTTTAAAAACTTATAAGTGTAACTTTTAAGAACCAAAAAGAATTTCAACAGTATTTTTCTATGTATAGTTGAATAAATGAGATTTTAGTTAAACAGAGTGAATAATTTAGATTATTCACTTCACTGCATTTCATGGAAGACTTTTGATGTAAAATAAGTGAATATTTACTTATTTAAGTAAAACTTCACTTATTCAAATTTAGATGGTACATTATTGTTTTTATTGTCAGTTAGTTAACACAGATGACACTTAAGATACTCGTCATTTTGAAAGATACAACAGTTTAAGCGTTTAACAATATTTTCTGATTAAATACGGCTTGAATATTAAAGGCACGAAATGAATAAAAGTACAGCAAAGCGAAGGCTGCTTTCCGCGACAGCCAGCGAAAAAGAGAGGCAGGGCAGCGGGAGGAGCGCGACAGCCGTCCGGTATTTACCGCAAAAATAGCGCGAGCGTCGAGTCGGGCGCGGCTGCAGCCCTGGGGTAGGGGGCGGAAAAACGAAAATAAAGTAGCGCGAGTCTCGCGGCCCCGAAAAAAAAGGAGGCAGGGGGGGAACGTCGACCGGAAATAGTCCGGAGAAAGGCCAGAGCTAGGTAAAAAAGGTGGCGCGGAGGGGGGGAGCGCCGGCGGTAGGTAAGCGACAAAAGGAAAGAGGGACGCCGAGACAATGCTGGGAATGCCACGTCGGGTAAACGTGACGGAAAGGAGGAGCCTGCGGAGGACGGAAGTGGAACATAGAAATTCATGGAGGCAAGAGGTGGAAAAATGCCCGCTTCGCTCAAGAAGATTACAGGAGAGCTGTGGGAAGGACCGCAGGGGGGAGGAGGGGGAGGGGGACTAGTGCTCGATCGACCCTCTCGGCGAAACGACCTCTGAATAAATACGTTCCTCTCGGTTCATGGATATATAGTTTATTTGCAAAAGAGCAGTGTCCGTGAACAAAAGCCGCGACGCTTCTTCGAACGCCTGCCGAGCTCAAATCTTGTACGTGCCGCCGTAGACTGCGGGCTTCAAACTCTGCTTGAATTCACTCTGCGCCGGCGGTCAAATTAACTTGTCAGATTACCTTGGTACTCAGATTTTCAGCTCGTACATTGAAGCACAATTCGTTCAAAACCCTTTTAATATAGTAAAGCAATTATTTGTATCTTTAGAAAAGCAGTGATAACTAAAAATATGTTTCAAAAGAAAAAATGTTTTTTATATGTTATAAAAAAAAATTTACTTAAAATATAAAGTACGGGTAAACTGTCTGTCAAAGTGAGCAGATGACACTCTTGTTGCTATAATGATTTATATTTATTTTTTTTTTCATCACTTCATATTCTACAATAAAAAATAAAAGAATGATAAATTAATAATATAAAATATGTGTATGATTGGGTTACTGTGACACAAGATTCGTGTTCAGTGACCTTCAAAGCATATAGATACACTGATCTGGTCCTGGAAACGTGACATTTATTTTGTTTGTTCAATACCGACAGATTTGACCTTCATTTGACCCTTACTTGATAAAATAATAAACTTGACCTTGAAATGACCTTGAACCCCATCATACACATATTTATCGTTTGATGAATATGTAAGGTGATATCTTAGGGACTTTAGGTTCGAATTTAGCAACAGTGTTGCCAGATAAGTAATATAAAATAATTAAAACTAATGAAAACTAAAGTTAATCTGAAGGGAAACTCTTCACATATGACAACATATTATACCGACCTCAAAAATATTCTTTTGTAAATCAATTTGGCGTTTCTGTAACAAACTACTTTTTTGTGTAACAATTTATTAATACATTTAACGTTTTTGTATGTATAAAAAAAATGAAAGAAAAAAAAAACGTTAATAAATTATTTTTTAAAAATTGATTGTTTTATTTCGATAAGAAATTTTCCCGATATCATAGTATCTCCACATCAGGGAGATCGTCCCTTCCGTGGAAAATTTATGCGCTCGCGATACGCTCGACTAGCGACAAGCCGTACGTAGACTCGGTGGCGTAAAAAAATACCCAACGGAGAATAAAAAGTCCGCTCGGCGAATATCAATTTAGCGGATTCGCGATTGTTTCGCGCCGATCGGATTTCCCGAAATTTTCCGGCTGCGTCGAGGCCGCGCGATTCGAGGTCAAGCGGCGCTGACGAGGGCGCGCCTCGATATCGAAACGCGATATTCGCGCGAAAAGCGCACAAGTTGCGGTGTCAACGGTGTACGTACGCCGACCCTTCGAAACCTCGTCGTCCCTCGCGCGGGACAAAATATTTTTTTTCCTGTTTAATTGTTCGGGGGCGTGGAGCTCCGGGCCAAAGTACACGCGCGCAAACATCCAGATCATCCCGGGAATTAACAGCGCGGTGTTCGCGGGGGTATGGAAATGCGCGTCAGCGGAAATTTACAGAGGTTTGTTTTTAACGAGGAACAAATAAATTATTGTTGCCGACGAAATAAAGTAACGATGCGCTGGAACATTTAAATTACTCAAAAGAATCGCGAAATTTTCAGCCGATACTGATGTTATCGTGCCCAATTAATTCAATTGAAATATAATTGAATCGTTAAAATGTTTCAAAAGAAGCCGTATTATAAAAATCGTACGATTTATCACGTGATTTTACTCAATAATGAAAAATACATTTAACATAATTTGCTGATATAATTTTCATCAAAATTAGAGAATCATTTTTTTTCTATAGGATATAAAAATAATCAGGTCAAAAAATAGGTCGACAATTTCCTAAATGTAACTGATAAATCATGTAATAAAGCACTAGATTAATTATTACGTGTTTGATGTCCTTGATTCAGACCTTAACGATGAACTTGAAGGTCATTCAAGGTCAAATTTGTTTTTTCAAATAGAAACTCATATTTTTGACTTCAGATTATGAAAGAGCGGAAAATGTTGCGTTCAGATACGTACTCCTTATTATAAGAATCATGTGATTTATCGAGTGATTTCATGGATTACTAAGTCATTCAATTAATCTCGGAAGTTATTATAATTTTCGCTAAATTAGAATTTTTACTTAATTCTTTTTCCAAAGATTATAAAAAAGTCAGATCGCAAAATCGGTGTCGCATTTTCATAGATACACCTGATAAATCATTCGCTAAATCACTATATTAATCACGCATTTATTCGTTAAGGAAGACGGAACATCTCGAATTTCATTCCGCAAATTACAAAGTAACTTCTTAAAATAGACTCAAGCGAATCGAGCTAAGATCCCTTTTGAATTCGTCCGGGGATTCCAGCGAGTCTCTATGCGCCCTTTAAGCCGAAAGCTCGGCAGGAGCGCGCTGATTTCGCGGTGAGCGTCGCCGCCGTTGAGGCGCGTCATCATCATAATCGTCGTCGCCGGCGAAAGACTGCGGGCGCGCGTGTGTCGTTAACGAAACTAACATTTGCATACGCGCGCCATTAGGCGGGGGCCGCGTAACCGTTCCGTCGACGCGCGCGCGCTTCAAAGGACGACGCGCGCATATATATACATACGAAGCCTTTTTGCGCACCCCGCGTTGGGGTATATTAAAAGACCGGGGCGAATTGAAAAGTGCCTTTTCAGCCGCGCGACTGCGACTCCGGGCCGTGTGTATTATATATAATATATCGGGTAAATTTTATTAAGGCCGCTTCGCACCCCCCGACTACCTGGCTGCGACTTCGACGGATTATTGTCGCTCCTCGCACTTTTGCTCGGGTTCTTCCTTTAGCGCGACTGCGCTATTGATAAAAGTGATATTGCGAGCTGCGAGTTGCGTTGCGCTTCCTAATATTATTAAATTTAATATTGAGGAAATTTTATGAATCGCTCGTATATGCGATTGCTAAGGTTGTATATATAGGCGGTTGATTCGACGGCGAATCGGAAAATCGAAAAATTAATTTGACAAAATCTGAAAGCGCGTAATAAACTATTATTAAATATGCGAGAAAAATTGTAGGACTCTAGTGTTAAAAAGGTCTCATTTTATCGTTTTAAAATATAGACGATTTAAACAAATTAGAAAAATAGGCTTTAAATAATTTTGCTTATAAGTTTCTTATCAGTCCAACATTAATAAATTAAACAATTTTCAGATGATCTAGTAAACTTAAAGTAAGTAAGGCAAAGGGTCAATTGACTGCTGTAAATACAACGAGGTGAAATTTTAGAAAGACTGCGAAATTCCGGCGGTCGTGGTAAATGTTTTAAACGGGAAGATATATTAAGGAATAAAGTGCATCAAGTCGAGGAAGTGGAAACCGCGACCGTGAAAAATTTTCTCGCCGGTGAAATTTTCACACTTGAAAGTCCACGAGAGAAAGAGAGAAAGAAACATAGTGAAAAAAGGGAGAAAAGTACCAAAGTCAAGCCCACGGTTAATGAATCAGGAAAACAATGCGTTTATACTTGCAGGGCAAAATGAAGAACAAAAGGCTCTCCCTATAATCTTTTGAGCGGATACGTGTATCCGCGCAAAAAGCAAGTATTATATTATGAATAAATGAAACGAGCCGCGGCTTGAAGCTCAAATGAGAGCGAGGATAGAAATCTAGTTTATTTAGGAAATTACAAAGAAGCGCCGGATATACCAGGCTGCTGTATTATGCGCGCCTCCATGCATTAATTCATTTAAATTAAGCATAAATTTTAACGTTTTGACTTCGTGCAGTAGCTTTTTCGATTGTTGAATATTTCATTTTAACAATTTGAATTTTGGAGGACTACACGTTGCATATTCTTCTATAGTGATTAATTCATTTGTTTGTATATCTGTGACGTTTCTATAAATAATAAGTGACTTTTTTATATAGACTTTACGGCGGATTTGATACGGTGTTAAGTAACAACAGATTCGTCGATCCTCTCCATAAAAAAATTAATGGATTTTTATAAAAAATATGAAAAATAAATTAATGTATTAAATTAATGGTAATTGTTAATTTATTACTGTACTTTTTTGTATACAATCAATATTAATTTATTTTATACTGACCTTCAACTGAAAAAGAAAAATAATTACCCACTATAATTTTTACTTTCTCTCACCATTTTTATCATTTATATAACTAATTACTCATATAACCGAATTTTAATAATTATAGATGTCCCATTACTCCTAAAAGAAAATTTATTAAATCAAAAGCTTACAACAAATCTAGCTAAAATTTGTATTCAGTCAGTACTATCTCCTACCCACTGTTAAAAAACAATATCACCCTGCCTTGAATGAAAAGAAAAAAAGGCGAAATTCCTAGCCTACGTCCTGGACACTCAAAAACGCAAGGCGAGAAGCCGGATGTAGGTGGGGCCGGTGGGAGGTAAATCGTCGGCAGACTCGCTATCTTATCTCGCGCATCTCCAGACAAAGGTGTAAGATAATTCAGGCGGGCAACGCGCAGTCGGAGCAATTGTCGGGGGAATAAAAGACGGTAAGGGGAGAGAATACGGCCGCGCGAAATTTGTCGGCGTATCGCGCGAATACCGGAAGGGAAAATTTGCCTCGAGCTCGAAACTTTTTCTTTTTTTTTTTTTATCGCCGCCGAGGGTAGTCCATGAATGGCAACTGCGCCCGTAATTGCGGTTGGTTCCGGATCTTTTTGCTTGCGCTCGAACTAATACGGGGCGGACATTGAGATTTAATTAGTGCTATTAGGTTACGGTGATTCTGCTGCGTACAGTTTATCGACCGGGATGGTATGTATTGAAGCTTTTAGAAGTAGATTATAGTCAGGAATTTTTTTCATACATTTCACGGTAATTGAAAGGTGATACTATTCGTTGAGATATTTTTTCTTCATTTTTATTATTTTTTAATTTTTACTTTTGGAATTTTGGGGAATACACTTTTCTGGTCTTGTTATGTAATTGGATATTGCACCGTCAGGTAGTATAGTCAGGTATTTTTCATTCTTTTCAACATGTATTTTACAAATGCAAATAAGCGGTTTGAAAGGTTTCATGAGTAGGTGAGCTAGTCCGGTTCTGGCGCAGTAGAATGAGTGCATGTGTGGTCAGCCAAGGGCTAGGCCGGTTCTGGCGCAGTAGAATGAGTGCATGTGTGGTCAGCCAAGGGCTAGGCCGGTTCTGGCGCAATAGTATAGATCCCTATTTAGTCAGACCGGGGTGGGGGTAGTCCGGTTCTAGCACAGTAAAACAGATGGTGTATAGTCAGACAGCGGTGGGGGTAGCTCAGTAGTATGAGTCCCCGTTTTGTCAGACAAGGGTTTGAGTCAGACACCCCTGCGATTCTCAGGAGTTTTACCGATCAGTTTACTACTTTACCGGACGATTTTCTACTTTACAGACCAATAGTAATGCAGATTCCTGCTAGGATAATAATAATAAACAATTCCATAAAAATAGATGTTATTATATTAAGATCGTATACTGTGTTATAAAAAAGTTGCAGACTAAATAAGCTGGTCAAGTGTCATATGGCTTGTACTTTTTCTTTTATTTTTTCAAAAATTAATAAACAAAAATCTCCAGCTCCACTATCAATAATTGAAAAAAAATCAATAAATAAAAAGTAAAAAAAAAAAAATTAATTAAGAAAAAACTGTATTATACAACAATTATGATTATTTCGATTTATTAAGTAGAAAATTTGTTTCAATTTATGCTACCCAAGCAGGAAGTTTTTCATTAAATTATCCGTAATAATCATTTGTTTATTAAATCATCTAATTTGATTTACCCATTCGTACGCGCCAGGTAAGAACACTTAATTACACGACCCGGAAAGCCTCCTAATTCATAATTCCCCGGAAATCCCCGCAGGTATCCCGACTTTTCAGCCGACCCCTCGATGCCGGGTCGTTGGCACACACGGAGGTCGCCGCGCTAACAAAATTAAAGCGCCGGAGCCACCCCCTCGAAAGGCCTCTTATCTCGGGAAACGACGCTAGACACGTGCGCGCCTCTGCCCGCCGGCTGGCTTCGCCTTTTTCTCGCCGGCATTATATCGCTCGCTCCGCCCCATCCAGCGCGGAGGTGCTCCGCCGCCCCGGAATGCAAAAGTTTCCGGCTTTTTGCCCCGCGCCGTATCGCTGGACATTACGCGCGGAGCTGATGCACGCGCCGGTTCCGCGCGGGGGGCGAGGGGTCGCGACCCTGGCAAATGGCGCGAGATACTTTTTTCTTCGGGTAAACGACGCTGACTTCGTAATTGAGCGATAAGTGACGTGGAAGTTGATTCCTCGGGGAATATTTGAGTGAAGCTTGCTCTTTTTGTTGTCTTGATCGATAGCGGAGTTATCGTTCTTTTTTACGAGCTGCTTCAGAGTTTGCTCGTTGAGTTTACGAGGAAGGTGTTGAATTAAATTAGCTGCGAGGGAGAGATCATTTTTGAGAATCTTGGAAATTCTTGGAGGATCTTGGATTACGTGGAGAATGCATCGTGGCTTGAATAAAAGGGGTGCTGGTAGATTTGCAGTTAGCTTCTTCTACTTACGAAAATATTCTACAGGCAATCCTATAGGAAATCTTATATGCAATCCTGTAGGAATAAATATCCTGTAGGAAACCTTATAGGCAATCCTATAGGAATCATGAGAAGTGACACCGTCATGTTCAAATTTATCTACAAAACCATGTCAAAATCAATAAACTGTATTAAAGTTTTTCTAAAAACTGATTTGAGAAAGCATAAAATAAAATGTGAACATCATATGCAAAAACATACATTACTGCCTTAAAAATGTTTGAACGAATTCAACTTTATGATAATTTCCATTTTTACTTCGAATACTAATGATGTTAATCCTCCAGCTAATATTCCGAATTACAAAGCATATCTCTCATCCAACGCAAAGTCTCCTAATTATTATTATAAAAGTAACGAAAAGCTTTATAATTATTCATCAACGAAGTTTAAATGCGCAATCGTTTCCAAAACTGAAATTCATTCGTTTAATTTAACATCGAGTTGTTACATCCAAAAATTCCTCAGAAATTCCCATAGCACCGCCCTGCAATAAAATGGCTTGTTATTCGCAAAGTATGAAAGCAGACTATCTAGAATCCCTCAGCGCGATTTCAGGAAAATTCGAGGACAGCCGTAGAAAGTCGAGTAGTAGTACTCCCTAATCGTTGCCGATAAAAGCCGTCTCTGGCAGTTGGAAAACAAGCGCATCGTCGAGCGAGAGAGCGAGAAAACGAGTGAAGAGAGAGAGAGAGAGAGAAAGAGAGAGAGGGAGAGAGGGAGAGAGAAAGAGAGAGAGAGAGAGAGAGAGTGTGACAGAAACCGAGATATAGTGAGAGTGAGAGAGATAGATATAGTGGGAGTGCGACAGAGATAGAGATAGTGAGAGAGTGAGAGAGATGCAGAGATAGTGAGAGAGTGAGATAGAGATGCAGAGATAGTGAGAGAGTGAGATAGAGATGCAGAGATAGTGAGAGAGTGAGAAAGAGAAATAGAGATATAGTGACAGTAAGAGAGAGAAACACAGGGAGAGAGAGTGAGTGAGATGGAGAGCTTGAGAGAGATAGATAGAGTAAGAGAGAGAAAGAGAGAGTGAGAGTGAAAGAGATAAACAGAGATATAGTGAGTGTGAGAAAGACTGTTATATAGTGAGTGAGAGAGAGAGACAGAGATAGTGAGAGTGAGATAGAGAAACCGAGATATAGTGTCACTGAGAGAGAGAGAGAGAGAGAGTACAAGAAGAGAGAAAAGAAAAGCTTTAAACAGTTCCCATCCCTGGGGAGGGATTACCGTCCGGGCGAAGTCGATAATTCGCGGGCATATCATAACACACGGCGACGATCCCTCGGATCCATCCGCACGTGCAATCCCGAAAAGACAGACCGAGCGACGGGAGCTGAAAGAGGGTGCCGCTGGAGGGATGGGCGAAGTGCCGGAGTGAGAGAGAGAGAGAGAGAGAGCGTTTCTCAGATTGAGGACGGAATCCGTAATGGCAGGCGCATTATTATTCATCTGGGCGCGCGCGAGAGCGCCGTTCGCGAGGAGCGAGAGAGCCGCGCGCGTTTCCCGCTATTAAACTTCCCATGGATATTCCCGCGCTCTATCACTTAGAAGGCGGTAAGAGCCGGCAACCACATTCCGTCTAAGAATATTATATTAGGTCGTACATTATCTCTGGCTCTCGCCTCGGCGAGCGCCGCGCGCGCGAGCTTGCGGATATGTGCGAGCTCCGTGCGGCGGCTGAGAGAGGGGGGGGGGAGGTTGAGGGGCGTTACCCTACATTAGGTACACTTCTTCCTACGGTCATCCGGACGTGTAGGAGATTTGTAACGCTCTCGTGCAAGTGCCGCGAGTCCTTGGGAATTCACCCGCCTCGCTCTTTTCTCCTTTTGCGGGCTTTTCTACTTTGCTCTCTCCCCCCACTCCCCGCCTCTTCCAGCGCCCCCTGCACCGCCACCCTCAGCCGCCTTCTTCGGCTTTCCTTCCTTTTTGCCACGGCGCTTTGTACGACTGTTCGCTCCCGCTACGATCCACTTCGTTCTTCAACGAGCCCTGTTTTCTCGGGGGATCTATAGGCGGCTACGATTAATTTTCCGATTAATACATTTTTCTGCGGCTGCGCTGCATTTATAATGTTGCGGCTGTGTTTTTTTTCTTCCTTATACGGTAAACTGTCGTGTTTGACGTATTTTTATTTGGTGGTTTTGAAGGGATGAGCTTTCTTTTTTTAATTTTATTCCTGTATTACAATAAGTGATTTATTATACAAGGTGTTCGACGTGTACCTAACCCCCTCCCATCCTTATCATAAAAACTAAATACTTTGGAAAAAATACGAAAGTTGTTCGGTTTTGAACTTAATTGCGACCTTGGACTTATCATTTTTAAGGTCACGTGAAGGTCATATTCAGTTTTCAAATAGGAACCCCTATTTTTTGATCCTGGATTCTGCAAGAGCGCGAAATTCTGAGTCAAAAGTATTTTTTGGTCAAACGCTCTTTTCGAGACAAAAATTCAGAACATTTCGACCACTTTGTATAAACTGACAAACAAATTAACAGTACTTTTTAATTGATGAGAGAACCTACAATTAATATTGTGAGATGTGTGTGAATTAGCTGTATTTAATAATTAATAAAAAATGAGACCTACTTAGATGACGGGAAGTATTTTTTAGCGCAGAGTGGGTTTTATTTTGTTATGTACTTACGGAATATATGGAAGTAGATGCAGATGCACGAGGCACGATTTATGTTTCGACGCGGGGATTCAAACCTACTCCCTGCGCATAGGCCGTGGAGGCAACTAATCAACTAGTCAACGTTTTTTATAAACGTAATATTTTTTTCTTACTATAAATGATAGTACAAGTTTTATGCGACTTTTAGATAAACTAACCTAAATTATACTACCTATGTGTTTTGCTCATTTTAGGATTATAGGATTCTCAGTTTCTCGTACAGGAAGAAATACGATCTGCTTAGGATGCCAGTATGATTTACTAAATGTTGAAGTGAGGACAAACTACGATAGTTAAAAAGAAAATTAGTAATACAAATTTTACTGTATACAGTAAAATAATTTTCTAATATTTGTACATCGTATATTATAGATATTGCTGTCGATTGTTTTTGTGGACTAATGGATAACCTCGTTGTACTGCAGTACACAGTACTAACCTTAGCCAAACTAGCGCATTTCCTCCTTTCAAAAATATCGTGGATAAAATACAGAGAGTTAATAGAATTTATGTATGGAGACGATGCGTCTGTAAGTTACTATGGCAAACAAAATTTAAAAACTAGCAAGAAAAAATTAAATTGTCTATAATATGAATATGCGGCTGCAGTATTATTCAACAGAAAACGACGAAGACTCCTACGAGGATGATACAGAAGAAGCTTGGGTATCGCCGATAGTATACGAAGGGCCTCGGTGTCATGAAGAGCTTTTCGCAGGACCTGCATGCTGGGAGAGGTGCCCTATTTGCTTAAGGTACAAAGACGAACCGCCACCCCCCATCAGTCCTGACGACTGGATGCGTCAATATTTCGCTGATTTACACGTTCAACGGTAGTCTTATTTTACATTTATTTGAATATCTAAAATATAGTAGCTCAGTAAAAAATATTGTTACTTGTTTTTTTTATTTGTTTGATCCTGCGGCTTCGCATTACATCCTTACAGTTTCTAAAGCCGCTCAAAACTCACCTGCAACAAAAAGTTAAAGGTATGTCAAAAAAACTCTTAATACATTTTATTTACGATTATCGGTAAATATATTAACACTAGCTAAATTAATTTGTTAAAAACCAGGTTTATAAGAAAAATCTCAAGGGCACGTGTTAAGTAAACTGTCTCTTATTCTCGAGAAAAGCAAAAAGAAAAAGGTGCGTCAAAAATCTTCTCAAATAAATCATCATCATCTAAATGAACTCGTTAAAAACCAGGCTTACAAGAAAAATCTCAAGGACATAAGGGGCCGGAGCTCATTATTCCCGAGCTCGATCGGGGGTCGCATCAGCAGTGAATAACGAAATTTACAGCCACTTCGCACGCGCGATCTTAAAAGAGGGCTATTAGAAAAGTCATTCGGAGTAAATCCCGCGGAATAGCCCGCGATAGGCGACCCCCGAGTCCATTCGTCTCTCGTCCGAGGTGGGGGGCAGCAGTTGGCGGCCGATCCATCGCTCGTCGCCCCGTCCACCTCGATCGATCCTCCGCGCGTCCCCGTCTTAAATCACACGGGAGGGAGGGGTACCGGGCCGGCGACGCCGAATCCGCGGACGTGCCTGCCCGCGGGTCGCGAAAAAAAAAAAATGAAGACGGATCGCCGGGCCTGATTGGCTTCCAGCGGCCCTTTTTTTTTATCGCGCCGGCCTCATTGGAAATGCGCGCCGCGGCTCGGATTAGAAGTTTAACGGGTGCGTCCGGAACTTCGGATGACTTTTTCATCGTCCGGCCGAGACCTTTGCGACTTTCTTTTTCTTCATTTTCTCGATGCAGAATTTCGCTTTTCCTCGGGGAGACGTCACCCGGTGACCGCTGGTTTTATCTGACAAAATTTTTTCGGTGCCGCGTGTGCTGACTGTTGAGTAGTATAGGACGTGTACACTGGTGGAATATAGAAATTCTTTAGGTTATCCGTTGAGCTCGATTGAAGGACTCGCGTGGATTTTTAATTGTCCGAGAGGTGGATATCTTTTTTTTGTTATATTCAATTCGATATGTTCCGCTGGGTTCTAATAGAATATCGATTACACGTCAGGCTGGATGAATTTTGGCGGGCTTAATAGGCAATTTTTCCGGCAAACAACAGATTATTCACGGACTGACACATTCTACATCGATTATCGGCATTAATAATTCATCAAATGCATATATGGTTTACATGCGGGCACATAATTTACCCGGTGGTTTTGCGAAAAATCGCTAGAAATTTAAAGTTGGCTGGCGTTTTCAATTTTACAGTGCGATTACTTTTCGACGGCGTCGCTGAAATTTCGATGGTATCAAGCTGAATTTCAGCGACAGTCGATATTCGAGAAATCAGCGGCTTTCGAGCTTTTTAACGTTCGTTTTGTATTTGCTCACTGCGGGGGCGTCGCTGGATTACGCATTCGGCGCCCGGCTTTCCTGAACCAGTGAATATTTAAATTTCGCGCGAAAATCCGGTGCGGGAGCCTCGCGCTTTTAAAAAAAAAACCTCGAAAAATAAAACCGAATTGGTAAACATAACGGAGCTTTGTTAACAAAAAAAAGCGTCCGATGAAAAACAGATCGAACCGGGTGAAACGTGTTGTTATTGCATTAGCCGGATTTTAAAACTATTAACCGACTAACTCAGCATTTGCGATTGTTTTCCATAACTTCTCTGTGCCAAAAAGAGAAAGGCTAACATTTTTGTGTCCATCGACATCCGATGGTTATATTAAACGTATGGTTAGTTTCAGGTTAAAAACTCTTAGTATCCAAAATGTTTCGTGCGAAATCAACCAGAAATTCGAAGTTCAACTACAAGCACTAAAATTCTGAATTTCTGATGGAATCAAGGAAGCAAAAGTTGATGGCTGCGCGCAACGTTTTCAATTTTCCTCGGAATAAATCGTTCGCGCGCGCGAGAGATCGAAGCTCTCTGGGCGGAGCCGTCACAACGACAGCGACGAAGTCGCAATTCAGCCGAGGCTATTTGTTACCCTACCATCAGTTTTGTCTTACGACAGGACATTCCCGTAATTTCCCTTTTTAGGTTCATCGTTTGTAAAAAAACTTCTTTTTACTGAACCAGAACTGTTTTAGAATTAGAAAAGTATATAAATCATGAATCTTAAGTAAATCTTGTGGAATACTTGTGCCGTACATATTGCTAGAAAAGAGAACATTTTTTTAAACTTCCTTCTCGAAAGCCAATTACGAAGCAATCCAACATCTCAAGAACCCAATATCCTAATATCTCAACAAACTAAAAACCCAAATAACTAAAAACTCAACAACCCAACAACCCATCAACCCACTAACCTGTCAAGCCAACATCCCAACAACCCAACAGCCCAACAACCCAACTACTCAGTAACCCCTAAAACCCAAAGAAACAAAAAACCCAACAACCCAACATCTCCACAACCCGACATTTCCACAACCCAACATCTCAACAATCCAACATCTCAATAACCCAACAACCCATTAATCCAACATCCCAACAACTCACATCCCAACAACCCAACTATCCAATAACCCAACATCCTAAAACCCAAACAAAAACCCAACAACTCAACATTTCCACAGCCCAACATCTCAACAACCCAACGTCTCAATAGCCCAACATCTCAACGACCCAATAACTCAACAACCCAATAACTCAACAACCCAACATCTCAACAACCCAACATCTTAACAACCTAACATCTCAACAATCCAACATCTCAACAACCCAACATCTAAAATGTACAGCAACGTGGGCTTGTATTGGAAAGTGACGGATACACCAAATTGGACTAAAAAATATTTTATCCTAAGTAACTAATAAAGAATATTTATAATAAAAAATTGGAAACTGTTCATGCATTGAGTTTGATATTGGTCTTACGTAATGGCTGCGTCGATATAAGTACCTTAGCGGGTATATTTTTTGGCCATATTTCACTGTTCTATTATTCTTTCCCTCGGTAAAATGGAAAAGCGCCAGGGCCCATTTTTAATATATCGGTGTCTTTAATATTGATTTTATTTCCAGACAAATCGTTCGAGATACAAATGTATAGCCAATAACTTCGATTCCGTGCGGCGAAATATATTCCTCCAAAGGCATTCTCTGTCAATAGTTAGAATTTCATTTAAAAGAAATACAACTGCAGCTATTCGATGAAAAAATACCTCGCTGCGCGGAGCAAAATATTTATCAAGCACACTATTCCCGCGCGAAAATAAAACGGTTATTTACGCGCATTTAAGAACAAGCAGCAGCGAGGAACCTTCGGGTTACCTCGAAAACAAACGGTGCATAAAGTGCATCCCTTATCTCGAATTTCCACGGGAGGGAGTCCAGTCGTCCGTAACTTACCCCAGCGGCGGGGGCAAAAATAAAAATCACCGGTAAAAAAAGAAGGAGGCGAAATAGAAAAAATAAGATTGCGCCGCCGCGAAAGTCCCAGACGTCAGCCGCAGCGCGGGGAATACGTCCGCGGGGGTAATTTCGCGCCGGGCCCTCGGCCAAGATAAACAAGATAATTAAAAGATAATGAACGGAGGGGGGTGGGGAGGGCGGGAAACGTGACCGCGCGCCTCGGCCCCGGATAATCTCGATTCCGGATCTCGCGGCACGGCCGCGCAGCCTGACCCCGTGACGACCTGCAGGATTCGCGAGAAGCCCCGGGAATTTTCACGTTCGTCCTGGAAAATAATTAGCGAGTTCTTTAATTTAGTTGCCGGGACTTCCCTCGGTTTAGTTATTTACGGAAAAATGTTTCTTTTTTTTCGCAACATTGTTTTTTCATTGTTTTATTTGTTTTTTTCGTTTGGTACAATTGTTCGTGTAATTAACGTTGCCATGTTAATTAAAAAATTGTCTGTTTGATGTTTAATTCGAACGGAATTTTTCCGAGTGGAAAATTAAGTAAAAGCTCCATCCTTTTTTCATTAGCACAACGCGTTTATTATTTCGGTAATAGGGAAACTTTCATTGGAGCGGATAAACAAAGTAATTTTTACAAAAGCCATTCGCCGAATCGGATTCAACAGGCTGAAAGTTGAACATGTAATTCATTCGAGTTGTCGTTTGAAATTCAAAAATTGTCTGGAAATCAATTTTTATGCAAATCTCGGAGTCACCGTTGCGGAAGCATCCAATATTAAAAAAAAAAAAAAAAAAATTCGATTTTATTTTACAACGCGAAGCGTAAGGTCCCCTGGATCCATTTGGAACGTAAGTAAAGGTGGTAGAAAAATTGTTATTAATAACGCGTCGAAGATAAATAAAAGTTTATCAGCCGCGAGATCCAATTTTATCGGAAACATTTCACCGACACTGTAAACATTAAATTTCACCGGCGCGTGACTAACGCCCCCGAAATTTCGTCCCCGCGCGCCTCTCATGTATATTTATCAAACGGCCGAGCCCCCGGCCGATCATACCCGCGGCTAAAGCACCTGGTGCCCGGTGCGAATGTCGTCGCTGTTGAAAAAAGGGTAGGCGCGACGCTCGGGAAACAAAAATATCGAGCGCAGCCGTCGATGATCGGATTTCGCTGTATGTACACGCGCGACTGGGCTAATGCCCGCGAGAGGCGCTGAAAAGGCCTGGGAGCGATCGTATCGCGCCACTTCGTTTTTTTCCCCCGCGAAAGTAGGCCGACCTCTCGCTCTGGCTCCCGGCCTCGACTATCCCAGTTTCTTCGCGACGCATGCGCGGGCGAAAATCCCATCCGACGATACATTGCTTTGGACTCGTTTTCTTCTTTTTTACTTTTATTGCGGCTGCCAAATTCATGCATGCGGGTCGGACTGATCCGAATCGATGGGCTTACAGTCGATTGTTATGGGTTTCCCCTTTGGCTGGAGGCTTGATGGGGTCATTTCCATAGGAGGGATGTTGTCCTCGCTCGTTTGGAAATTGATATAATTAGACGATGTTGCGACTTTAATTTATTCAAATTTCATGATTTGGTATTGTAATAGGTTCTTTTATAGGATTTAAAACTAAGGGACTCTATAATACAACAGTTTATTTTTGGAAAAATGGTTAAACAAGCTTTTAATTATGTTAAATACGTTAAATTAATTATATTAAATATGTTTGCATGTTAAAAAATATCAGAAAAAAATTAAATCATTTGAATCCATAATAAAACAAAAATAAAAAAATAAATAAAAAAAAATCTACTGAAGGTATAAATTCGTATTCGCTTAAGTTAATTTAGGTAATCAGAAAATTAATCAATTAAAAGTTACAAGACATTATCTACGTGTATAGCACTTGGGTGCACCATAGGTAGAATAGATTAAAATAATTTGAAAAGAAATTACGTCTTTTAATTTCCTTAAATAAAAAAATAATTTTCAAAAATTCTCCAAAAACTATAAATCATAACATTATTTGTAAATAATCATGAAATGGTATAATGGTATAATGGTTTAGATAGAATCTTAAAAGTGCAAGAAATGAGAGAATAATTTGAATCAAGTTATTTTTTATCTTTTGAGTGATTTTATAATATATAAAATATCAATTAATGAAAAAAAAACAATAAAAGAACAAAATAAAATAACATTTTTAAATACCCATACGATTTGAAAATATTTAATAGTTATTTTTACCGCATTTTCGTTAAACTAACTATCAATAAAACAATTTCGAAGATGCAGTTACATATTCAATATTAAAAATTCTCAGTCTTCTTAAACTTTTAATAGACTCTATCATAACAGCCCCAGCACGTGATGGTACTCCACCCAAATTTAGTGAATTGGAACGGCAAGCCGCAAGCAAACAATGTTAATTATAGCGCAAACCTAAAAACGATCGAGAGCTCGCATCGCAGTCGAAATATCGAGTATGATGAGGGCGGACTCGATGAGGTCGGCGCGAACGCCGGGGGGCGGGAGGGGAGACACTAATTAACGCATAACGCAAGTGCACAACGTCGACGCATTGAAAACGCTCGCGGAGGATTTCCTCGACTCTCCCTCTCTCTCGCACCGGTCGACAGGTCGACCAATGTATATTTCGATGATGCTTCGTTCCGCGGATGCTAAACGGCCGATTACAACGGCCCATCGAAACGCGCGTAATTTTCCACGGCCCGGGCGATCGCTAGAAAATATATTAGCGGAAACTCGTGCTCCGATGATTAGTCGATCGCGCGCGCGTGCCTTTGTCCGATATTCGCGCGAATTGATTTGGGAAATGGAAAAATAACGAGCGCAGCCGATCGAACAAGGCGCGGCGCGAACTTTTTAGGGTAATGAAGCGCTTGCTTTGCTTGGCAATTAGCGAATGCATGTCGGGTGGGTTTGGGATTGCGGGTACAGTATGCGACGTTATTTCTTTTTTTTTTATGTTTTGTCTGATTTTTCATTAATATTCGTTCATTTTTACCAGGGTAGAAATTCGTCTGTGAAGGCTAGCAGGATTTGATGAGCAATCTCCAAGTTGCGATGATGATCCTACGTGGAATCCTCATGTGATGCGATGCAGAAAGATCGGAAAGATTCGACTAGAATAATGCGAGTACGACGACAGAAATTATTATAATTATATACAAGATGTTACGAATTTCCAGTATGACTGGATTCACTTGGAAAATTCAAGATTTAGGAAAAACGTTTTCCTGATGAAAATTAGTCATAAATTGGCCAAAATATTCTTAATTTCCTTTTAAATTAACCAGTTCTGGCCAATTTATGGTTAATTTTCTTTTAGTATTTTTATAGGGAATTTAGGATGTTTTTCTGGTTAACCCTGGTTTTGATCTTAATCGTGACCTGAAAGGTTATTTCAAGTTCTAAGTTTTCTTTTAAATAGAAAATCCTGTTTTTTACTTCAGATACTGAAAGAGTGAAAAATTTTACTTTCAGATGCAAAATCTTTGTTCAGTTAACATGAGAATCCGCACGACAGTTTCACTCACACATTTTATGTAAATAACATTTCAACGTGGATATATAGGTAGGGATCTGCATCACTGGTATTGTCATTTTCTTTATTATTTCAAACCCAATTAAATTTTTCGAATAAAGCAAAGTGGTGCCTTCCGTAACGGCAAAGATAATCTGATTTCTATTTCAACTCATTTCATTACGATTATATATTAACGCAGTAGAAAATACAGCAGGAGCATTAAAGTTAAATAGGGAACAAATTGAAATCCAGTTCCGTGGAAGTTACAGAGGAGATGCAGAATTAAATTCAGTGGGGGGTTTTGTCAGTTAATTTCTTGATGGTAAGCCCTTTTCCTTGCTTCATCTCTGCTTTGCTGTTCTTATACATGCTTTATGTTTACCTGCACCGCCTTAGTCTAAGCCTCGAAGAAACTAATAAGCTTAGCTTTCATATTTTATGACTGGCGTTTAGTACCTTCATAAAGTAAATCTGTCCACTTGCTTGTAGATATAATTTTTTCATTTCTTAATTCACTCCAAAGTATTGCGTTCATTTTTAATCTCAATTTTACGATAGGATTTTCTTTTCTTTTCTTAGAACACAGCCAGATTTAATTAAAATCTCTTCCATTTGAAACATAAATTAGACGTAATTAATGCTATATTGGTTTTAAAACAAATTTGGTGTACCTAAGACTACTTTTCAAAAAACCACAATATGCTTAGCATCTTCCACAAAATTAGCTTAACACTAATTATTTGCAGTCAAAAATATTTTGAGCAAATTATTTCGGGCGCGGCATGAGTTTAATTTTTCACCGACGCTAACACAACAAATATCCGTTTTACTTTCTAAGTTTGAACTAATTCAGCCTGTTCTCGAGTTTGCGGCCGCGGCTCCTTAAGTGTACTCTATGGTGTTGTTCGGCGGCGGCTCGGCATTAATCACTGGGAACGCTCGCTCATTTCGGGAATGTAGACCGCAATGCGCGCGAATTTCATCCAACTTGTCGTTAACTTTATTGCGCGATAAATCTCCCAAGATTTTGCAGAACCCACCGCCTCCCCTCCGAAAGAAACCCTTTTCTTCCGCGAAGAAACTCAGGTGGAAAATTAACCATAAGTTGGCCAGAATGTGATTGATTTTCTAGTAATTGGTCATTGATCGCTTCTGATGAAAATTTTGATCAGAAAACTTGCATTCTGGTGACAGTTTCTGGTCAGAATTTGATATACTCCTTATAATCAACACTGATGGTTATGATGGTTATGAAATATGGACTTCATTGATGTGTATGTCGAAATTGTTCAGTGTCTTATTCCGTTATCTTTTTCGCATCCTCTACACTTTGAAAAACCTATCGATCTTCGATGCAACAAATCTTGCGATATGCATTGGAATGAAGATAAGTTTAGCACGGAAGGGGTTTTAAGTAGTAATACAATGATTTAGTCAGACAGAGACATTTCGTTGGGTACTACAAAACATTTTGCTTCAAGGCATGATCTTTAAAGTTTAATTAAGTTTTCTGAGAAATTTATAGAGTTAACTTATACAGTAAAAGTAGATGGAAGTAAAAAACAAGTAGTAATAGGCGATTTTGATCAGCCACGTTAATTTATCAATTCATATGGTATCTAATTTTATGCTTGGGTACTTGACCAATAAAACAATAAACATTTTTTGTATATTCTCGCTAAAAAGTCTATTTTTATTTCGGCGGGGAATGAAAAACTGGAAGAAGGTTAATGAAGAAAGGATTTTAAGTAGTAATACAGAGATTTGGTCAGGCAGAGACATTTCGTAGGGTACTACAAAACATTTTGCTTCAAGGCATGATCTTTAAAGTTTAATTAAGTTTTTATAGAGAAATTTACAGAGTTAAATTATACAGTAAAAGTAGATGGAAGTAAAAACAAGTAGTAATAGACGGTTTTGATCAGCCACGTTAATTTATTAATTCAACCATTGTGCTTTCCACGCCGATAAAGTGCGACCTAACCATATGCGTACTGACCTGCTGATTTTACCAGCTGATCTACTGCGCATGCGCAGTTTATAGTCGTGCGTTGATCATCAGGTTTTGACCATATTAGTAAACCAACCAGAAAAAATGGATAATTTCTACCAGGGAAAAGAAACGAGTAACTCCAGTCCGCGACAATCGAGGCAAGGCGGAAGGAGAGGCTTTTCGTGTTGTTGGCCTCGGGAAATGGACTTTAGACAAAGCCCCGTCGCCGGGAGATTGGCCAGTGCCCATTTGCATCCTGCATATGCAGTTCCGCCTCGCGTCTTCGTTATATCGTTTAGCGCTCTGCCCTCTCCCCTTTTTTGCCGCCCATGAATTATTCAGGCCGCGTCGAAAATTCACCAAGGCGATAAATGCGTGCTCCGCTTTCTTTTTTTCCACTCATCTGCTTCTTGAAAATTTTACGTACCTGGAAGAATACCGAGGGGGTCGAGTGCGCCGTGGAGACGTGTAAACGCGTTTGTCTTCCCCCCCCCCCCCTTGCAATCCTCCGTTCTGCTTTCGAGCGGAAACAGTTCGAGTGCAATTTTGTCGAAATGAGTTGCGTAATTCGGCGAAACTTTGCGCAGCCAAATTGCGCACGGAGTGCGCGTCGCCTCTCAAACTTGGTCATATTTGCTCATTGCATTAACTGCTCGGCTTATCCCATCGTTACTGTACATCCTACAGATCGTTACAACAGTTGCAAGATCCACTCATTAACATTTTTTAATTCATGATAATGATTTGACAGTTGCAGTTATTGTAAATTAACGTTTAATTGATTACAAATAATAAACAAAGTTAAAATAATGTTGTAACTAAATAAATATACTATTTTCCATCTTAACTTTAGTCGGATAAAAAAACTTTCAAAATTTTCGGGGGAATGATAAAATTGATTAATTGGCTATTAAGTAATGATTTATTAATGTTGCATTTAACTATGTTGTAAAAAAAGGATTTAATTGCAATTATTTAATTAATGCATTAATTAATCCGTGGTATCAATAATATCGCATTTTAGCATTTTTGTTCTTATTATACGTATTAGAATTCTACCTTACCGACATCAATTTTTACTTTATTAACTAAAATAAAAACCAATACAAATATTTGAAAAAAAAACGCTTCAAAGCTACCTGCCGTAGCGATGCAAAAACTATCCAATTTCAAGTCATAATATTCCATTCGTAACTGTAGAACCTCTTTTGTAAAGTGTTTATGTTCGTACCTGTAATATTTGTTAATTTTTCGAACAATTTTTTATCTAGAGTTAAGAATAGAATGACTTGAAATTAAAATCTGAAATTATTTGAATCCTTACAAAGGAGACTACGTAAATTTTTTGTCGAAAATTCGTTTTGATTTTGAAATAATTAAGAAAACGTTGATGCCGGTAAAGTAGATCTCCAATCATAAAGTTTCACATCACATAGAAAGAAAAGTTTTCGAATTTATTATCAATTAATTTATAATTCCGTATAAAATTGGTTCATAATATTTACATGATTAAAGGTATTGTTTAAAAAACTTTATTTTAAAAACTAAGGAGCTTTTACTACCGGAAATTTTTCTCCAACCCCGATCGAAGAAACACCGCGGGCAATCGTGACTCCCATCCCCAGTGCGCGCTCAATTTCGCTCTCATTTGAATTTCATCCTCGGCGCGTTAATAAACGTATCGAGACGCGGCCGCGAGGGCAGCGCCGTCCCGCTTTTTGCCCCTTGCCAATCCCACCTCGGCCATTTGCAAATATATAAGCCCGAAAGTCACATGGAGACGGCTGCGCCCGAAATCCGCAGTCTACTCTCTCCCCCCACGTTCGCAGGAAGTCACTGCGACGTTTCCGTTATTTTTCCCCCTCCCCCCGTTCCCTCGTCCCCGTTCACTCGCCCTGCTCGGCTTTATGAGCCGTGCGAGCAGACGAGCACGTCGCACTTTTTACTGCGCCTCGATAGCTTTAATTGGACGATGGAATCGTCCGCGTTTTCTGGGGGGAGGACTGCCGTTGCCACGGACGAGCGGAGATCTTCCCTATTCCAGTTAACTCGAGTACGCGGAAAAATAAAGGCTCCCCGCGGCAGTTCTGTATTTTTAAAAGCTTAACGCATCCCCGATACCCCGCCGAGTTCTCGCACCGGTTACACGCTTTTGCGGGCTGAAATATTGTTTCGAACTATTTACGAGATGAATTTTTTCGTGTTAATAAAAAACGCATTTCACCTGCGCTCGAAAAAGGACAGGACTGCAAAATTTCGCGTTCGTTTGAGAATCGTCGAAAAATTTTTTCGTGGTACGCCTTTTTTGCTTTAATTTTTGCCGACGTTTAATTTTCAATGGGTGCAACTTTTTTCCCAACGTCGACCAACTTTAATCTCGGCTGGGCGCAAAAAAAGCGACAAACAACCGAAGTTATAACCGAAAAACTGGTGTAGGACCGCAATTACATCAGAATTCATTAGAAGCCGAGGGCGGAGAAAAAATGCCCGCAAGCTCCATCCGGCGACCCTCCTGAAAGAGATAATCACAACGAAATTAATTAAAATTCCCCAGTAATAACTAGATTACTCTCGCAGCAAGTATAAATTCCATTTTTCTGTTTCGCACTCCTCGTCGCGCTTTCCCTTTGTGACGAATATTTTCCCACGGCACTGTTTGCGCCGGAGTACCTGTTTAGATCCTCCCTTTATTTTTTGGGCTCACGTGGGATCGACGCAAAGGCTTTCAAAAAAATCATTTCCTTCTTTACTTCGCATTTCTTTACCCTCATTTTTTTTTAAACCGAGGTTACAGAGATGAAAGAAATTTTCAAGTGACTCGGTTTTTTAGAAAATTTCCCGTCATCTAATTACGTTTACCTCGTAAAAATCCTAAAAGTTTCGAGAAAAGGAGCTTTCCAATTTCAATTTCCTTTTTCATTTCGCAGCGGACGAATGGAAAATCTTTTTAATTGCGAAAAAAAAGAAGAGGAGGGAGTATTGGAGTCCCCCTTTTAGCTCGTCAAATGAACTTATAAAGCGCGGGAAGGTCCCATCGGTCGTTAAGAGCGAACCGCCAGGGCGCAAGTAGAAAAGATCCCGATGCGGTCGGACGGAATAGCGCGCGGTCCGGCTGCAACAGACCGCAAATCTTTCTCGTCTACTCACGAGCCGGCCAAAGGGACAGTCGCACCGTTTGCGGCGAATGTCGTCCCTCCGCGCCGCTCGCCTCGCAATGTCGCTGCCTTTTCGTAATGCCCGACCATATCGCCGTTGTCGGCGTTAACATCACTATTATTACAGACCCGCAAGTGGAAGAGTCATTTTACAGATTGTTCGAGAATTTTTTTCGTTCTACTTTTTTTTAAATTTGGATTTTACCTTTTTTTTAATTTTTATTTATTTATTTGTTTTTTATGTAGGAATCGTTGATATTGTGAGGAACTTTTAGAGGAATTATTGTTATTGCGAGGAATTTTTGTTTTTGAGATTTTAAGATAGAAACTCGGTTCGGATTTAATTTGCAACATACGTTTATTTATTTTTTGTTTTTTCTTTAGAGGAATTACTGCTATTACGAGAAATATTTAGAGGAATTATTGTTATTGCAAGGAATATTTGTTTTTGAAATTTTAATACAGAAACTTGATTTCGAGCCGTTTTACAACATAATTTGGATTGTTAAAAATGAAGAGTATATTTAGCATAACCTGAATTTTTGGGTGTAAAATATCACGATTTTGATCTCATTTAATATTTTTAATGAATAACTTGAAAAAATTTGAAGTTTGTCTAGAGAAGCAAAAAATGTACCATTTATTTTCAGCGAGTAAATTGCTTCAGTTTGAAAAAATATAAAATTACGCGAAGCAATGCGAGAGGAGTCGAATGACGTGCTCCAGAAAGCAGTAATTCGAACTTCAAGTGTGACACTTCGGATGTAGGTCTTAGTTTTCTTTTCAAATTGTCTCAATTTATTCGGAGCAGAAAATACTGACTCGCACCATTTTCACGCATCGCAGTACCAAATGAGATGCTTGCCTCAGCGAAATCTTTTTTCCAAAAAGTACAGTTTCATTATTTTTGTATTAACGGGATGTCAAACCCTCCTGTAGGAATCTGCATTATCGGCATGAGCATTTTATTTATTATTTAAAAATCAAAATCATTTTCCGAAATTCGGCCAACGTACTGCCCTCCGCTAATTATGCACGAAAACTGTAAACAAAATTTCAGCCAATTACATCTACAAATGGCTTCAGGAAATTGTTTGAGAATTTTTCGTTTTAAATAACTACGAAATTATTTGAAAAATTTGAAAACATTATCCTGAAGCCATTTGTACATGGAATGGACTGAAATTTTTTTACAGTTTCCTTACACACTTACGGAGGGCGGTACGTTCACCTAATTTTGAAAAATGATTTTCATTTTTAAATAATGAATAAAATGCTTATGCCGATAATGCAGATTCCTAGAAGAGAGTTTCACATCCCCTTAAACCCGTGACCTCGAAAAACATCTACTTATCTATCTTTCAGAGAGTTAGTGCTTTAACATTTTTGTACGGTACAACCGGTTCGTTATAAAAGTTTCATGATAAATCCCTATTTGTCCAACGGATTAACCGTAAAATTCCCTAAAAAAGCAATCCATTTTTCATAATCAGCCGCCGGCGATTAGCTCCGTGGGAAGAGATGCGACGCGATAGCCCGCGCCTTCGCTTATATTCCCGCTGACTGGTGCAAGACGTCGCTGCCGAATATTATGCGGGGCCCCGGGCCGAAGATAAATGGACCCATCGCCGTCGCGGGCAGCGCTTTATCTTCCCCTTTTTCTGTCTCCCTCCGTACCTTTATCGGTTTTTTTTCCTCTCTCCCCTCGGAGAAAGGCGAATTTCGCAGGTGAGCACGCGAAGTTCGCCGTGAAAATGGGGTATAAGTTTGTCGGAGGGGATCGTAGCGGAAGAATAAACGAGCCTTCAGAACGAAGAGAAGAGTCAATGAGCCTCGGCGTTAACTTTAAGTAAGTCGGTTGTTGGTCGGAAAATTATGATATACACGCCGGCCTGATGACGGGAACTTATAATCAGGCGCCGACGTAAATTTGCCGGCGTTTCTTTTTAATGCCCGTAGGTTGAGGGATTAGAGCCTCGCTTTTTACTAGCTCGAACTTTTTATAAGTCAGCGGCACGCTAAATTGAACTCGAGTTAAAACAAGTTTGCTGGATCTTGCGTGAGTATAAATTATTACATTCCAGGCTGAAAAAAATAGTCGATTCCGGGAGAGCCATATATCTTTTGCAACAAAAATTATTTTTTTTTTTTTTGAAATTAACAATTAAAAATAGATTTTTTTCCGGGCGAGGTGCCCGACTATCGGACACCATTTACCGCAAATGAAAGAAATTAATTTCTCGCAACAACAGGTAGCTATTTCGCTTTTTCTACCGAATTTTTTCCCTTTAAGACATCGTGTATATATACGCAGGTATAACGTTGCCTCCTTCACCATTCGCTTCGCTTCTTTCCTCGAGGCTCCGCACGCCCCTTTTTTGCCCCTTCGCCGCGCTCGCAAGGCCTTAAATAATGCCGTCGCTGCACGTTGTATATATTTCACCGTCACGAAGGGTGAAAAATTAAATTTTTTTCTCCTTCGCTTTAAGTACTCGGTATCCGTGATGCTGAAAAAATGTTCGCACAATTCATTCTTATTCTCTGCGATCGTTTAAACATTTAAATAGATACTTCGCTTTAATTAAAGTTCAATGTTTAGATATACATCTCGGCCTGAAAAAGATTAGTGTTGATAAAAAATGTGGACGTGTTATATCATTCTTTTTCGAAATTAGTTTCGAAAAATATAGAAGGTACAAATACAAGATTAGGAATGGGGGATTTAAAGCTTATGCTAACGTTAGCTCTGAAGAAGAGAACTGCAATGTTTAGGGAGCATCAGCAAATTTCATGTTAGTCCTGAAGTAGTAGGTCTGCAACAATTACGAAACATTCACAAATTTTACGTTAGCTCTGAAAAACTCGTCGATTGCAATGTTGAAGGAACATTGACAAACTTCATGTTAGTCCTAAAGAAGTGCACTATAATGTTTGTGGAACATCAACCCTGGTAGAAAATTGATCACCTTTTGTAGTCGGGACAGTCGTCTGATCAGATTTTGATCAAAAATTTGTAGTCAACAGTGCGCATGCGTGGTGGCTTATCTGACACGAGTCCAGTAAGCATGTACGCATATTACCACATCGTTTCTAGTTTACCGACGTCAATATTGGAACGATTAATACTTCATCGATCCACGTCACGGAATTTTTTGGATTGGGAATTAATATATTTTACAGACGTGCATTCGAGACAATGCGAAAAAGGTAATAGTAATAATGTATCGGAAAAAGAGCAATATTGATGTCGGTAATGTAGAAACTACACTGCAATGTGCGTACATGCTTGCTAGATTTAGGCAGCTGAGCCATCGCGCATGCGCAATCAGAAGTTGATCAGAAACTGCCTGTAATTCACGAGATTTCTGCAGAAATTATGACCATGCATGGTCATAATTTTAATCAGAAGCTGATAAATTACCAGAAAATCTACCATATTCTAATCAGATTCTGTTAAATTTTCTACCAGGAACTACAACGTTCACGGAGCATCGGAAAATTTCATGTTACTACCGAAGGCGTGAACTACATTATTCACGAAACGTGGACAAATTTTGTGACGGAACTGAAAAAGTGGATTGCAATGTGCACGTAACGGTGGCTAAATTCTGAGTTACCTGAAGCAGCGGACTGCAATGTCCACGAAACGTCGGCAAAGTTTAAATGAGTGGGAGGTCCAAATAAGTCGGATTGCAACGCTCTCTAAATTAGTTCAGTGTGAAAAATCAAATTTACCCAGCAAACATTCAGCTCGCAAAATCCGAAGCTGGAAAAGGGCATCGCGGCCACTCAAGCCCTTCGCGTCCCACGGAAAAGGGTCGTCGTCGCGCTGCGGTCCCGCCGGCCCCTATATCATATTTCGGCGATATTTCACGCCCGCCCGGGGAGTCGCGCGCGGAAGAAAGTTGTCGGCGCTGTAGCGGCGGTTTGGCAAAGTTTCGGGCCGAGATAGCGATGAATCTAAAGAGAGAGGAGCGCGCGGATTCGGCCGATCGGCTTCCTCCTTCCTCGGCGCTGCGGCTGCCCTGCCACCCTCCCCGAGCATGTAGGCCGAACTAACTTTGTCCCTCTTTCTCGGCTCTATATCAAAGATACACTCGGCCGGGCCGATTCGCGGCTCCAAAGGCATTCCCCGGCGCGCGGTTGCTTCTTTGACGGGATGCCCCGCGAAATTACTGGCGCTCCCTCCTCCGCTAACTCCCGGCTTTCGACTCTTCCTTTCATCATCGCGCACTTTTCACTTACGGTTATTACTTTCATTATCATCCGCTCGCCTCCACCCCTCCCTTCCCCCCCGGCACCTTTCGCTCGCAATTATCGCCGAGCTGTCTCGTTGTCCTTCCGCGGCAGCGATTTTTTTCATCAAGCCTTCCACTCCCTTCTGCCCTGCTCCCGCTCTCTTCTCACCCTCTTGACACTTCGAGTTATGACGGTCTATGAGTGTCGGAGGGGGAGACCTGTATCCCGGAATTGCTGGTTTTAATGACTTTTTTTCAGCGAGAAAGTTGAGAGGAGAAGCTGTTCAAGTACATTCAATTACGCGGATTGAAAATTAAATTTTTTGAATTTATTAAAGTACTGCTACTTGTCGTTTTAATGAAACCCCCTGTTTGTTGTAAAGCATGGAATGTAGGAATTATTGGGTTACTTTAAGTATGTTTAATTTTTTTATATTAAATCAATTGACGTGGAACAAACTTTTAGCTTCGGAACAAACAAATTAAATTTTTACAATTAATTTTATCCTCCTATCAAATCATCGTCTGTTATTGGATCTATTTATCAAAATCGTATTTTATGGAATTTTCTGCAAAATATATGTTATAGATATTTCTAATAATTATTCACGATCGTGCTATTGTTATTTGAATATCGATGTCCTGAATAATTGAAATGGTAGTGTAATAAGATTATTTCTGCGAATCAAAACGCACTAATAACGCATAAATACGGTTTTGTTACACTAGCAATTCAATTATGATTATGCTGGATTGTTTAGAATGATATGAATGCGTATTAGTACACAGAGAGAATGAGTGAGTAAACATAACCCAAAATTTATCGATAAAAATTACCGACTGAGTTTGAGCGCAAAGTGCCATATCTTGCGTTGATATTTTTTACTGACTTTTTGGCAATTTCACTCTGGTTCCCTAAAAACAGCAAAATAAAATAAACCTTCTTATCATCTGCTAGTCTTATATTAGATATGATTGTGTAGACATACTAGTACACAGAGAAAACGAGTGAGTAAACATAACCCAAAAAGTATCGATAAAAATTACCGACTGAGTTTGAGCGCAAATCGCCACCTTACGTTGATATTTTTTACTGACGTTTTGGCAAATTTCACTCTGGTTCCCTAAAAACAGCAAAATAAACTAAACCTTCTTTTTATCTGCTAGTCTTTGAAGAAGACGGAGGTTGATATATGATTTAGAAATGACTATTTATAGTTTTAAAATTCATTTATAAAATGTGTACTCAAAATATCTTAAAATACTATTATCTACTAAAATTTACAATGAAAACCAACAGGTTAAAGTACCGCCTACCTTTAATCCCAGCTCGACCCATTTAAAAGACAAGCAAACAAATCACAGCATCCCGTTCAAACTACAAATAGCCCGTTATCTCCGCAGAGGCAAACATCGTCACCTCGTGCGTCCCGAAACCGGGTTATCGCACTGACCAAAGCTGACTTTCAAGAAAAGAGCCTTACAGCGCCTGGTGAATGGATCGATCGATCGACGCGACCAGCACTTTCGGCGGCGCAATCTGCATGAGTGCGCGCGCCGGGAGGAATCGGCGGCGTCGGGGTTTTGCGCCTCCGCTTTGATAATACCGTACGTGTACAGCGGCTGGGTTGAGGGGGTGGGGGGTCGGGGAGGGGGGCAGCCTCGCAAACAAGGCGGTAAACCTCGGCGACCTCGCGCATTTGCCCAAGCCGGCGAAGATTCGCCCTGCAGCCACCCGCTGGCGCAATCTCCGCGTGCATGGGATCAGACAAGCCGCTCGCCGGATTAAGACGTATTATGTGCAGCGGACCTTTCGCCGTCTCCCTCTTTGAGAGCGTGATTAAGGCGCAGCGTCCCTCTGCATTAAGACGCCTGCGAGCTGACTTATGCGAGTCCGACGTTTCTTGTGCAGAGGATGGCAGATGGACTGTTTTGGATTTTGAAAGACTTTTTAGGATGATAATTTTGATGAAGTGTTTGAACTTTTTGTTTTGCGGGAATTGGTCAGTCGGAATTATGTGGAAAATACAATTTTGTATGCAGTTTTTGATTTTAATTGTTGTTGAAAATCATTTCCTAAGAAATAGTTTATAGGAAAATTGCATTGGTAAAGTAAACTACCACTACGGGAACGGTAAAGGGCATATTATATTTTTTGACCTAAGAAATATATCTGTATATATGAAGAATAGCCTTGTTATAGTCTTGTTATATTTAAACTGCCAGTAGAAATAAGTTCTGCAGGATGTACTGTAGTTAAATTCCGAAGATGTGTTCTACTTCATAATACCCTGCAAGCAAGTTTTCCAAGGATACTATAAAAGGCAAATTTTACGAAGTGTTCCACAGAATACTGTTTAAACCAATTGTGAAGGATATCCTGAATTAATGACCTTCCTCCACATCTGATTTTAATCAGAAGATTCTACATTATATGATACAAAAGGATATTCTGAAAGAAATTTGTCAAAAAATTGACCACATAACTTTTAGAGTACACTGAGAAACATGACTATGTTCCATATGAAAAGGGGGACAGACTCGACCCGTGAAAATTTTTGGTATGTAACAAAAAATTACTATCTATGAATCCTCACAGGTCAAGACTATCCTCCTTTCAGTAGATAATTTTTATCAGATCATTTTTACTAGATCATTTTTATCAGTGTACTAATTTATCAACCCACTTTGCTTCTGATCATCACAACTGATAAGTACACATCTCGATCTAGTGATGTAGGTAGCTATTCGTCATTACAAACCAGCATCACACATCCACTTCACAGCCAATGATCCAATCCACTAAACTCGGATTCGCCACAGCTATTATAAAACTCCTCTTTTCTGAAGAAATAAAAAGCTGTCACTAAAACGACGATCCAAACACTAGCTGCATCATCGCACATTTCCTTCGTCTAGATTTATATCGATGAACTCATAGCACGTGTACACACGCTGGTCTCGTCCTCGTTGCAATGTCGTAAAATCGCAGCCAATCGCCGTAAACGCTTTTATGCTTACGGGACGTTAAACGTCGCCTGGTCTTGTTCGCCCATTAAAATCCCGCGGCCCTCGGTTTTTAACCTGTCCCTTTAAAAAGGAGCGGGGAGGGAGATTCCTATGTGGTTCTCTTAAAGTGTAGAATAGAAAAAACCACTTGATTCGAGTAAAAGCTTAAACAAATTAATTTTTTTCTGAAAAAGGTTGATGTTTGAATTATTCACTCTTCTCTTGTGAACGTCTTCAATTGTGTTATTAATGTGGTTTGATTGATTGTCGATATTTGACAGATTAAGGGATTTTTAAAGAGAACTAAAAGTCTACTGTATCGTTTTTTTTCAAATACATTGTTTTAAATAATTTTTAAAACCTTTTAAACAAAAGTAGGATCCTTTTTAATTAAATATGTATATTTTTGAAGGTCAAAATATACGCATTTAACAAAAATGTCTTCTAATCTTAATAGGAATATTTCAAAAGTTAATTAATGTATCGTGCCTGACCAAACTTGGCCTTTTCTACTTATTTAAAAGCCATTTGTAAAATTTCATGAAAATGAAAATTGAAAATAATACTAATCATTCATTATAGCTCCTTGTGTGCATCTTCAGTAGTAGTAAGTGAATATGGTCGGACATGTTCGCTATCAATTCATGTAAAAATTTAAGTGATACGGAGTAAATCGGGTGAGGCTTATATGTAAGCATGAACAGATCTATTTAGTGTTAAATTAGTTGATATAATTTTTCAGTAGTAACAAGTGAGTGCGATCAGACTTGTTCATGATCAAGTTACATTTCAGTAGTTAAAACTGTGGATGGCTACCTCTTCAAGGTAGCTGTTATAATATTCAGTAGTGAGAAGTGAATATGGTCATGCATCAATTTTCAAGTGAGTTAGAGGTAGAATTATCATAATTTAGTACAAAAAAGAAAAAAATTAAGTAGAAAAAAAGTAAAAATGCGTATAAATTCTTGTTTTAGTTACAAAAATATAAATGTAAAAAAAAATTAATCAGGGGAGGTGCAGTTTTCTAAAATAAGTAGAAGAAATGAGATCTCGTACAATTAGATAAACTAGTAAGAATTATTCACTCTTCTCCATTATGTACCTATCGTCAGGTTTGCATTTATCATCCACAAGATTTGAAATTTCGTGATGACACCGGAGGTGCTCGTTGAATGTAGTTGACTAGAAAAATATGAGACATCAATTTTCACACTGGATAATGAACAACATTTTTAATTTGAATTCATTATCGAATGCTGCTTGCAAAAATTTGATGAATGAGATGATTTCACGGTCCGATGGGTACTGAAAATTAATTATTTTCGACGGTTCGATTAATTTGAAAAATTATTACTACTTAATTGATTTGAGCATTACCCGGTATTATCGTAATTTCAATTCGCATTCGCGAAGCATGATTGATTAAAGTATTTATTATTCACGCAATTTCCCAGGTGCTTTCAACTTTGAATACCTGCAAAATCATCGTAAATGTCATTGCTATAATTTTGAAAATCAAATACTATAAATATTAATAATTAAATTCTTCAATTTACAATTAATTAGGCGCATGGTTATGCAAATTAATATTCAGCACTCAGCGAGATTGCCGTTTTTAATCAGGGCAGCGTAATTAATTACAAATCCATAATACTTCTCCCGCATAATCGGAAATTCGACTAGACCTGGAACAAATGACAAATGAGCCCCTGGAATCACGGCCGCTCCTTTACTTTTCGCCCCGGCAACTCCGGGACTAACTGCCGGCGGATCCAGCGGCTGCCGCGGTACTTAGCGGCGAAGTATCTCAACTTGAGGTATAAATTACGTCGGCGATAAGGGGGGCGAGCGGCGTACGCACGGCCGCGAAAATCGCGCGGGGTAATTAATTCCGCGTCGGATAAACATCCGGCCGAGTCAGCGCGTCAGCCAGCAACGGCGAGTCTATATCTCGCGGGGTAATATTTTACCCGCGGGATCGATGCCCGCCTAGTCGCTTGCTTCGCGTCCTCGCTTTCACTTCGTTTTTTATTACTTTTTTTTAGGTTTTTTTGTTATTTATTTATTTTTCATGCGCGACTCATCGGCGGGGTTTTAGCGTCGCGAGTAACGACGCTATTAGCCGCAAGCCGCCACGGGGGAATTCGCCCGTCCCGTGAACTTTATGGCCTTTTTTCCAGTTTGATGTTTTATGTCGCATGAGGTTCGGGCCACGCGTGACAAACGAGCTGCAGTGACCGGGCTTGATCAAGGAAATTTTTTGCTTCAGTTTTTTTAAGGGGTCAGTCCGACGGAGATAATTGGAAGATTTACTTTGATTCTTATTTTGAGAGGGGCTTGAATAGGCATTTTTCTGCTGGTAAGTGGTAGGATTTTTTTCTGGTATAAACAATAATAAAGAAAGGCGGTTGTACGGATCAACTAATCACATTAAGAGAAAAAAGAATGACAGTATGGATTTTTTTGAAGGGATTATACTTTTAGAATATGTATTTACTGCTATTAGTAAAAAATGTTTTTTTGTTCAAGCGAGTGCTTTTAGAAATGGTTGTTGAAACGGATGTTTTTGTTAAATATGTACAAATAGGTATATGTTGACAAGAATGAAAATTTTATGCTTTTTTCCATTTGATATTTTTTTCACAATAATCTTGCGATTAGAATAACAAAAGCCTCTATTCAAGCTGTACTTTATTTCGCTTTACTACGAATACAATATTTAAAAAATCATTTGAATATCTAGGTTCAGTATAATCCATATTTTTTTTAGAGGGATTTAATGCTTGTAGGTAGGTTATATTTGCTGTTCAATTTTAAAGTAAAAGCAAATTTTTTTAAATAAGCTTAGCTGTGCTTTTTGTAACGATACAAAAAATGTATGCTTTTATTTCGATTTTGAAATAATAAAAAAAATGTTAGTACTGATAAGTTAGATCTCTGATCGTTAAGTTTAAATATTTATGAATTTTTTCATTTAATTCAAGTTTATCATCCCTCCACTGACACCAAAAACCAACAATAGAACCCTGATAGAAAATTAACCACAAATTGGCCAATTATGGTTGGCCAAGTTATCCAGTTCTGACCAACTTATGGTTAATTTTCTGTCGAGGAAAAAAAACAAAAAAGATAGCAAAGAAACAAAACATGCTTAGTGTACTTAACTCAATATTACTAAAAATAGAATCTCAATTGAAACAGTTAAGTCTCAGCAAATGGCTAAACTTTATATGGGAATATTTAAGAAACGCGAGGCAACACAGATTCGCCGGTATTTTTATAATCCGCTTTAGCTGCGGTTCTTCGCATTATAGCCACACCACTTGTAAGTTTTCGTCATCCTCGGCGGTCGGGACAGTTTTTATATCGGGGTCGTGTTTTTACGATGTCCATATATTGAAGAATTTTTACCGACGTAAGTTGGGATTCCGGAGAAAGGGGGAGGATTTTAGAGTCGGCAGTAAAAGTTGTAACAGCTAATGCTGACATTTCCATAACTAGAAAATCCCCGGATGAATCTCAAATAAAGTCTCGAAGCCGTAGAAGAGGAAAAATTGCGTAATAAACAAGTCCGTTAAAAAAAAAAAAGAAAAAAAGAATTCGAGGCAACGCACCAAGGGCTTTTTGATTTACACTCGCATTATCGGGGGGTGAAGGTCCACGTCGGCCGGTAAAACCCACCCAATTAGGGTGAAAAATATTCCGGCCGATTGCAGGAGGAGAGAAAAGAGAAATTTCCTTTCTCCGAGGTCTCGACCCTCCGAAAATAGAAGGCCAGGAGGGAGTATATTATATATACACCAATGTACATATATACATATACACATATATGTATATGTGTATATACATTTTGTGCTTGGCAAAAAGGTCCAACTACGTGGCGAAGCATCGAAAAAGGCGGAGGAGACGAGCGAGTCTCGTTACCACTGGGGTGGGAGCACCTCGGAGACGAGGACGTCGACGGCGATTCCCAGCTTTTTCATTTTCCGTCGAAGCTTCAGCGAGTCGCCGCTCGTCCCTCTTCCCCTTTGTAGCTTCTGTCTCGTTTCCACTTGACACCCGCAGCCATTCTAGCTCGTCCTCCCCCCACCCCTCGATGTTTTATTTTCCCTCATTCCGAGTCCTCGGCACGAGAAATCACATAAAATCTCTTCCGCCTTAGTTTATCGCTCACTCCTCTGTCTCTCTCTCTTCGTCTCTCTTTTTCTCGCTCGGGTTTAGCCGAGGCCCTCCGATTGGCGAGGAATTAATTTCCTGGGTGTCGGCCCGATGAAAAATTGACAATCGACGCGAGGCTGTACGCTCGTCTTCCCGAGTGATACGAGCCACCCCGCGCGGTCACCCGTATATAGGAGCGCGCCAGAAAAAGATTGGCTCGATGGATTAAATTTTTTACGAGCTCCTAAGAAATATCCGCTCCTCGGGCACTCTTTTGCCCGCCCTTCTACCTCGACCCTTATTTTAATGTCGAGCGATCAATTATAACGTAACTGCTTAATTTTTCAAACGGCTTGCTCTTCTTCGTGACGAAATAATTTAAAGACTTTTTTGATTTTTATTTTTGCAATCGGACGATGGATTTATAAATAGCTGGTATAGTGAATACTGCGATTAATAAATTACGAGGTAATAGTGTAATGCGTGCTCAAGCAATAATTCCTAAGTAATAATTAATTTTAAGAATTATTTTTAAAATTTGAACTATTAAAACTTATTAATAAACAAATTTTTGGTAAAAAAATTAAATGTAAATTTGTTCATAGTAGTATTTATTTTTTACCTGCTTACTCATGGCATGTGCAGATTTTTTTTTTTTTCATTTTTTTGAATGTTTAAGTACTTTTTATTCTTTTTTTATTTGCATCCAGAGAAACTAACAATATGTATCTTGATGGATCCGAAAGCGAAACATTAAAGTAAGTTTCTACTGACAAAATTCAAATGAAAATGCATCTCTCCTTGACGAAAATTTACTAATGGCTTAAAATAATTACGTCGATGACAAGAGTAACTAACTGAAGTCGTCACCAAGTTTCCCAAAGTCCCCTAAGAAAGGCGATATTTGTCATTATTACAACTTAAGCGTTTTTACAGGTATTTCCCGGAACGTTGAGTTCCGTCGCGGCTGGACGCGCGCCGTCGCGCTCCGCCCGTATACAGGGTAATTATTTCTCCGTCTGCGCTGCCTCTTCCTTTTTCGCGCAAAGTTTCGGGCTGCGGGTGAGAAAAAGAGAAGCTGGAGGCGGCAGGCAAAGCCGGGGGGAGGGTCACGGCAATTGCGAAGGAGCGGGAAAACAATGGAATTGAAAATTTGTTAGGCGCCCGGGAGGCTGAGTCACTTTGAAATTTTTTCAGTCCACGAGTCCCGTATAATACACCGACCACCAAGCTCTTGAATTACAGTGTATTCAAGTAATACGAGGTGCTGAGTTTTGTCACTGACGAACGCTTTTTTGGACTGGATGCTGTTTGCTTTATTGCAGTTCGTTTTTATTAGACTAGTTTCAGTAACAAGACAATCTTCTGATTATTATCCAGAAAAATGCTGTAGGTATTTTTCTGTGTGCCACGTATTTTCATATAACTTGCTTTTGCTTGAAAGGCATGTTTCGTATCTGCGTATTATAATTATAGAAATATTGAAACGTTTGCATTCTACTTTGTACTATTAGTGTAAGTATTTTGTGGTCGATTTAGTTGGACAGGCTGATCTTTTATCGTAATTATATGACACACTCGTTGTATCGACTGAGATTAATATTAAACAAGTCTGACCGTACACACTTGTTACTACTGAAAATGTTATGAACCGACTTGATAATAAACAAGTTTGGTCCTCCTCGTCTGTTACTACTGAAATTATTATTAACTGACTCAATAATAAAAATGTCTGACCGTATTTATGTATTACTACTGAAAAATTTTCAACTGTTGTATATTGGCATTATATGACACACTCGTTATATCGACTGATATTAAACAAGTCAGACCATACTCACATGTTACTACTGAAAATTTTATGAACCGACTTGATAATAAGCAAGTCTGACCATACTCACCGTTTACTATTGAAAATTTTATGAACCGACTTGATAATAAACGAGTCTGGCCCTACTCGTCTGTTACTACTGAAATTATTGTTAACTGTTGCCCGAAACCAATATGCAAGACAATCAGTGATAATCTCCTTCAGTAGGCGGTACGAAGAAGAAGCCAGGAAGATAATACTGTAACGGTATTTGTTATGGTGACACGCAAAAGTTTAACCTTCCTTTTTCTTATTTACTAAAGTACTTGTACTGCAGGATTGTATCATTTTCGCGACGCACGCGATTGAGCTTCTACTCTGAAGACCTGTAATTTTGAAGTAGTCCAATAAGCGTGGCAGGGTGTAGTGAAGTTTTTACCGGGGTGTTTTTTCGTTCTCCTGCGCGCCCCCGGTATTTGCTCCGACCATACGGGCACTTTTCCTAATTGAACGAGAGACGGCGCAATGAGTGGCCTTGATTTCGCGGCGGGCCGAGAGAATGGAGTCTTGAGATTGCCTCACACGCTTTTTTGTCGGATTCTTATACCAATTACGTACCGTACGATACTTCAATTGTGTTATTAATGTGGTTTGATTGATTGTCGATATTTGACAGATTATGGGATTTTTAAAGAGAACTAAAAGTCTACTGTATCGTTTTTCTTCTAATACATTGTTTTAAATAATTTTTATAACATTTTAAATAAAAGTAGGATCCTTTTTTAATTAAATATGTATATTTTTGCAGGTCAAAGTGTACGCATTTAACAAAAATATCTTCTACTCTTAATAGGAATCTTTCAAAAGATAATTAATATATTGTGCCTGACCAAACTTGGCCTTTTCTACTTATTTAAAAGCCATTTGTAAAGTTTCATGAAAATGAAAATTGAAAATAATTACTAATCATTCATTATAGCCTCTTGTATGCATCTTCAGTAGTAGTAAGTGAATATGGTCAGGCATGTTCGCTATCAATTGATTTAAAAAAATTTTAGTCATACTGAGTAAATCGGGTGAGGCTTATAAGTAAGCATGAGAAGGTCAATTCAGTGTTAAATCAGTTATCATTTTTCAGTAGTAACAAGTGTTTACGATCAGACTTGTTCATGATCAAGTTACATTTCAGTAGTTAAAACTGTAGATGGTCTGCCTCTTCAAGGTAGCTGTTATAATTTTCAGTAGTTAGAAGTGAATATGATCAGACATCAATTTTCAAGTGAATTAGAGGGAGAATTATCATAATTTAGTATAAAAAAGAAAAAAATTAAGTAGAAAAAAAGTAAAAATACGTATAAATTTTTGTTTTAGTTATAAAAATATAAATGTAAAAAAAAAATAATCAGGGGAGGTGCAATTTTCTAAAGTAAGTAGAAGAAATGAGATCTTATACAATTAGATAAATTAGTAAGAAAGTGCTCGCAGTTTTATATTAACTTTCTTTTATCAGGTTTATAGATTTCCTATTAATTTTTACTGCGTATAAAAAATTTTTCCTTTTAATTAATGCATTCGGTTTTTAAACTTTCAGTAGGTCAAATGACGATGGACTTTTTACAACAAGTTTGCCTTTTTGTCAGACAGGGGATTAATACAATTACTGTTCACTTTTTTACGCAATCTGACTCCGTCCAATTGCAAAAGGTATTCAATTTTATTTTTTTGATAGATATGACATGCAGATATTTTTTTTATTAAACGTTTGGTCCTGACCATAAAATTTGAGTGCCCCTCTCAAAACAAATAACTACCAGACATTACTACAAAAAAGTGTATTATACACAATCATCGTTCAACCCCCGGTGAAAAAAAAATCATCCGTACCCCAATTAAAATCTTGACAATCCCGGACACAATAGGCCGGGCAATCGCGATAAAGCTAGAAATCGCACAGCCACAAATCAAGAAAACAACGCCACACTCTTTCATTTTAATATTTACAATTCCAGCGCCCATTGTTCGCCCTTGTCCCCTCCCCGCTCCACCGCGACGACCCACTTTCCTCCCAGGGTCCGACCGTTTAATTCGCGGGCTCCGCGGCGCGCGCAAATTGTTTTTAGCGACGATCGCAAAATTGGTCTCAGATTGGCCGCCATCCCCCGGCGGCAGTCGGCTCCAATGTCCTTTTGAAAGAGCGACGCGCTCGCCGAATTTAGCGCCGCTCGCAGAGGCGGCACAATGGAGCAGCTTTAGCCCCGCGCGCGCCGCTCAAAGGGCTAATTTCGCGCGCGCTCCTCCCTCAGTGTATTTACATGTGGGAGCTCCAATCTGGAAAACTGAATTTGCCCGCTCGCGAGCGATATCGATTAACCGTCGACAAAAAAAAAAGTGAACGGCCGCGAGCCCTTTTTCCGCCGTTGCGCGAACAAATTCGCTCGCTCTTTTTTCCCGCCGCTGCTCGCGTTCGTTTCTTTTTTTTTTTTGACATTCGCGAAATTGCACCTGTAAGTGAAGTTCCGATTGGAGTTTTTCGCCTCGCGTTAATTGAGGGCCCCGGTCGGAGAAATTCGAGGCCGATGCGAAATAAAACGGGGGCGGGGGTTTTCCTTACGCGAGCTAGTGATAAAAATTTATGAAGCCAGCGCGCGCATTTTCCGCTCGAAGGTGAAAATGCTTTATAGGCGGCGATTTTTCGCGGCGCCCCGTATTGACACGCGACCCGGCTACTAGCGAAGAATAATAGTTTTCATATTTTCTCATTGTACGGCGCCGTATACAAATTGCGGAGAAGTAAAAGCCGACGAGACTCGCGTTATTTATTGTGATCGTTAGCTTCGCTCCATTAATTTTGGATACACTTTGCGGGAGGCGAATCAACGCTCCTCCGCTTTCAATTAGTACTTTTTGGATTCTTTGTACCGGTGAAATTTTCAACTTTGAAATTTAACAAAAAATCGTTATTTTTAAGGTTTCTGAGTCAGAAAATAAGTTATTAAAAAATGAATGAATACATATGTGTATAATGTGCGCTCGATGCATTCCTGCAAATGGCAAAGTATTACACATAAACATCAGAGTAATAAATATACCGATAATCTCGAAAATGTTGAGAAAAAGTTAAAGTGAGGTCAAAAAAGACAAAAACGAATCTCAATGTTGCCATTTTTTTGAAAATTTCTAATGTGTACCCGTAGGGCGTAGGAATTACTTCCATATTCGATTAAGTGTATGTAAGGTAGATGTATCTATATAACTAAACTTTGTATCCACCATAACTCTTGAATAAATGCACCTAATGAACTGAAATTTTACAAACTTCGTGCGTATGACTCAGCAAAGAAATGAGTAAATTTTAAAGTAAATTAAATAAAATGATTATTTTTGAGAACATCTTTTATTAAAAAAAATGTCTTCAATTTGTACTAAAAATTGATATTCCTATCAAGTATACCTAATCTCCTATTGATTCATATATTTTAAGACTACTTATAAGTTCTTTTACTTAGAAATCCAGTTTTGAAAAAATATTCTAAGCTCTTATTCTAAAAAATTTGAATTTTTGAACATGTTTGAGAGAAAATTTTGCTAATTAAGTCAGTAGCGGTTTTTTTTAAAATAGTTTTTTCTAAGAAAAAAATACAACAGAAGAGAAGAAAAACTGGCCACTATGACTTTCACAGCAGTCTCCTTTTTAAGCTGTGTACGTGCGTGTGTATGTATACGACGCGAGGAAAGGCGGACTTTCACAACGGAAGGAGCATGTCGACGCACACTTCAATAAACTTTTCGGAGTTGGTGTTTCAAAGGGACTCGGGTCGGGGCAAGGCGCAACAAAAAATACTTAAATAACGGACGGACTTTGACGGACGCGGAAATGCCGCGCGGAGAGAAAGGGCGCCGAGCTCTACGCGGCTTTCTTCGCCTCTTTTCTCGACGGCGACGCGCGGGAGGAGGTTTTTAAGGTCGCGAGGTCCATTTTTGCACCGTAACATTTCGAGAAAATTTCCGAGCGCTCGCTCGCCTCGCGAAGGGGCGGATTTTTCTTTGTTGCGCGCAACCAGCCGCCTCAAACGCCGACGTATAATCGCTTCCCCGGCGCGGAGCTGCCGCGGCCTCGAGCTCGCAGGATCTCTATTTTTCGGATAAGAAATTCGCCGTAATTGCTGTCGGAAGGGGGTGCGCGATGCTTAAGCGCGTTTTGTTTAAAAAAGCGAACAAACTGAGGGTAATTTTTGTGAAGTGCACTGTTTTAGATACTGGATTCTGTGGATTTTAAAGCTTCAATGGAAATCGCTTTAAATCTCTACAAAATAACATTTATTAAAATTGTTATATTTATATTGGTATTAACAAAGCGAATATAGTTTCGTACTGATAAAAAAATTAAATTAAGGTCACTTTTTATATCCCAAGCTATTTTCATTTTGTTCTGAGTGGCCGACCATTTTTGGAATTTGATCAATAAGTTCTGCTGGCATTTCTTTAATAAAAGATTCTTTTACTATGACAGTTACAGACCAATATAAATCCGCCTCGTACTGTTATTAACTTATTAAGTACAAGAAAAAATCTTTAATGCCGTAAGAAAAGATTTTTTTTTTATCACGAGCTTAATATTATAATCCACTAGATTTAAGTAGATGCAAATGACTACAACAAGACATTTAGCTTATGTGTTAGATGCGGTTATCTTTTTTTAAGGATACTGAGCGGCAGTGTATTAACAGTTTCCGAAAAGCATTAAAAAAATTTACGACGCACACTTGGTGTACGTACATAAGGCCATCATTCATTCGAGCGGTGTTGTTAATACATCTAAGTAACACCTGGAAACGATCTTTTTATGGAAAAAACTTGCCATAAAGAAAGATAATAAGTATTCTCCAGGTCCACCTGCATTACGCGCTACATTAAACTCCGGAATTTTAAAGTGCTTTGCCAGCGTTGCAAATTTTAATCGTTTAACAGCGCAAACTTTCCAATTTTTGGTTTCGATCTAGTTTTTTATACGATTTCCATCATAAACTTTTGGATTTATGAATCATTTTCCTGGCACAAGCTCCCTATATTATTTGCCTTTACTTCACGCTTCAAATGTGCAGCATAAATCGCAAAAATATTGCTTGTCTTTTATGATCCGTTTAAGATTTATTAACAGTTTTGAAATAAGATTTACTATGGATTTAAATATAACTTTTTTAAAAATTGTACAATGTACTGTTGGATCGTTTGAAGAGTTTAATTGTACAAATTTTAACATTAAATTTTCATCGTATGATCAAATTTAAATTGATGGGATATGAACATAAAGTGTCTTACCAAGCAAACTAATACATTTCAGTTTTTTGGAAAAAAAGCTGTGTGCTAAGATAAGAAATTTATAGCTAATTTTGTGATACGATTTCAATACATTATAAAGAAAATCTTATATAATCATGTAAGACAATTACATAAAAAATCTATTAAACATATTTTTATCCAAATATAATACAATTAGCCAAAAGTATTTTCAGTAGTAATGAGCAAATATGGTCAGGTTGTTTGTTATCAAGGTAGTTGATAAAATATTCAGTAGTAACATGTGAGTATGGTCCGGCCTGTTTATTATTGGTGACTGTTAATAATATCCAGTAGTAACAAGTAAATATGGTCAGACATATTTTTGTATTAAGCAATATTTTAACATTTTCAGTAGTAACGGATATAGTCAGCCATGCTTATTCTCTGCTTCTTAAACAAATATTCAGTAGTAACAAGAAACTATGATCAAAATTCAGGTGATATTTTAATTAGTAACAGGTAGTTGTGGCTACACTTTTTTTTAAGCCAGTTGAAAAAATCTTCAGTAGTAACTGGTCAATATAGTCAGACCTATTATTTTAATTAATATTTTCAGTAGTAACAACTAGATACGGTCAGACTTATTTATTATCATGTCAGTTATTTTTAGTAGTAACGCAAGTAATAATTTTAACTTGTTTACTATTCAGACTCAACTTATTATTCAGTAGGTTAGCATTTTCAGTAGTAATAAACAAATATATTCAGACATTAAGTTGAAGAGTTCCTCATTTTTTTCAACTGCTCAATCATTTAAAACTTTATCTTCTTTTCTAAATATTATCACCGTCCAAACCTAAAATCCGCCGACGCCCGCGCGACAGCCCGGTAATAAGAAACCGCCAATCTCGGCAGTTGCGTTCGCGGCAGAAGCGGCGATAACAGGGACGTCGCAACCGTATCGCCGGCAGATAACGAGTGCGTGCGGGCGACATCTGCGCCGCGCGCACAAGACAGGATGCGCGCGGCTTACGCGCGGCCCCGCGCAATACGGCCTGGCCGCGGCTTACACGACCGTGGGGTGGGTAGGGGGGGGGTTGGGGGGCGACGTTAGCGTCAGGCTGGCTGTAGCTAATTGACGACGTCATAATTATTATGCACGATTACGGGAGGAGACGTGATGTACGGCGTACACGCGGCTCGCCTGTCCGCTACGGCCAGAAATCGCCGGGTTAAGGATCGCCGCGGCGATACCCACGGCCGCGGCCTCGCGCTAATGTCCCCCGCGACTCCATGTCAATTCGATCCGGCCGCAATTTCCATTAAGCCGGGCTACGGCTAATGCGACCCCTATACTCGTTTCGCCGGCCGTTTTAACGCTGAATTGATTCTTGACGCGCTCGCGGCGATGTTTGACTCTCTACGTTAAACACAGCATTGTTTTTAAATAACTTGTTATATGAGTTGTGGTTTATTTTTTTCTATGATTAGATTATTTATAACAAATTTCCTACTTGATAATATCGTGATCTATTGCTTTGTTTCATTGGATAAGTTTTTAATCTGATATCTCGCAATTTATTTATGAAAATATAAAGTTTTTCCGCTAGCTTATATTTTATTCAGAAATTGGTATGTACATCGTTATTTCCTGTTTCTTTTCTCGGTTATATTAAAAAGAAAATGTGACAATATTATTTCAGTCTATCGAGTTTTATCTGATAACTCAATTTAAACGATTTACCTGAAAACAGATTTACTCAAATAATACATACGTGTGTCGGTGAAGTCTGTCAGACGCATGTACTCACCTGCAACAGAAACAAAAATAAATTATTTTATCTCTTGTGTCTTTTTTGTATAAAATCATTTTATTTATGTCATTTGTTTTATATCAGAGTAAAATCCAGTATTTCTTTAGAGATAGCAATCATTGAAATTTTATTTTCAGTAGTAACAAGCCAATATGGTCAGCCACGTGTATTACCAAATTAGTGATTATCTTTTTCAGTAGTAACAGGCAAATATGGTCAGACATTAAAATAAAAATTTCGAATTGCTCATTCTTTTAAACGTTTAATCGGTTAACATTTTATAAAAAAAATAGAAATCCGTTATAACGTACGATTCTATTCCATGTTTCTCCAATCAGCAGGGAAGTGCTAATAGCCTCGGGAGGTGGCGTGGAAATTGCGCGGATAATCGACTCGGCGCCTTTTCGACTTACCTGCGGAAAACGCGCTTCCGGTTACGCATGCATAGCCGCACCCCGGCAACATTCATAACGTTAATCTGCATTTTTGTGCGGAGGCGAGGGACCTGAGAAAAAAAACGAGCCTCCCCCCCTCCGACGTTGAATAAATTCGCCGGGCGTGTGCGTGTAGTTCCGGTTAATGCGGGATCTCCCTCCCTCGCGTGATTCGCCGCAATAATTCAGAGCCGCGCGGTCCGACGCGGCAAATCTCATTATTTTTTGCGGCGACAATAATTTTATGACAGTCTGGCTGCCGGAGGGGGGAATAAAGAGCGAGAAAAATGTACGCGCACTTGGCGCATAACGAAGCCCCGGCATCTTGCACGTTCGGCCGGCGACATTTTTCACGCTTGAATTATTCATCTTTTACTTGAAATGTACATTTATATTGATTTTGCAGCCCTTTTTAAGCCTCCCCGCACTCGCCTTGTATGGAGATTTTAAAAACAATTCGTTATTTAAAATATCGAAGTTGAAATGTTTTTTATATTTCCAATATAGTGAATAAAAAAGAATACTATATTTTTTTTCTAAATCCCTGTAACGTGTCTATTCAGTTTGAAAAAGTTTTCTTTCATTGTGGTATTCACAATAAACAATTTTTGTTTGAAACCAAACAATTCGAAAAAAAAGAAATAGTTCAAAAAGCTGCGAATGCATTTTATCAATTTATTTACTTGTTAAAACCAACTTATCGGTTCTCGGTAGTTTAAACCTGCACTAATCCCCAGACCAAACCAAGTGACGGTAAGTCATCAGCGAGCGATGAAAATAAAAAATCGTTTCGTCAACTTTCTAACTCGTTAAAAATAAAATCCCCTCGAAACTCCGTATTTCCTCGTGCACAGCCTCCTTCGGCATTATCGGAAAAATTTTGCGAGCAGATCCGGCGAACTCATTAAAAACTTTGTCAAAATAAACACACGACCGGCGAGGAAACAGACGCAGTGGCGCAGCCGTATATCCAGTCAGCCGCTGAATTTACGAGGTTGGCGCTCGTCTGGTTCGCGGTCCTCGAAGTCGTTACCGCGCGACCGAGAAATATGAAAAATCAGCGCGATTTCTCGAAGGGGCAGTTAGCCGGGGCAGTTGATCTCGACTCGATACCGAGCGAGTGTTGACGAGGCGACCCTTCCTGTTGCGGGCGGATGCCGCCGATTTATGTAAGACGAATTTGCCCATTAATTTTAAACCATCCGCGCGATAAGCATCTTCGCTCGATTTAATTGATTCGCGCGCGATCATAATTAACTATTTCGTGTTCACCCGAGCGCGAATCCCACCATAAAATTTGATTCGCCCAAGAGTTGAATCCTAAATCATCTGTATCAATTAACCGTGCAGGGCTAGAGTAATGGGGAATAAAGTTTACGCGCCTGAGGATATGAATCACTTAGGCTAGGGGTATTCCTTTGAAATGTAACAATAAATAAAATTAGGTTTCTTTCGTCATCTGTGTAAATTACGAGGATTTACCTGTTGTTGTAATGAAATATTATTCATTAGAAAGTAAGAAAATTAGCATAAAAAAACAAGTTTTGGTATTTGAAAAAGAAATTAACTAACAAAATAACATAAATTGCGTGAAAAACTTTCTACATTTTTTTTTAGCAGAAAAAAACTCAGGTCCGAAAGGATTGAGTAATAGAAATCGTCTTTCTTCTCGAAAGAGAAATAAATTGTTCTCTCATAAGTAGAATCAATATCCACCAATGAAAACCCTCTGTTCCTTATTATTCAAGTATCAGATTTTTTCAGTCCAATTTTTTTAGACAGTTTTTTTTCGTGTTGTTTTTGATTGAATAATTGATTTATTGTTGCTGATAAACATTTCCTGTTTTTTGATAAAATGAATAATTTGAAAACGAAATAAAATATTTCTTTCAAAAGTAAATTTAATTGGTCGTAAAAATGAGAAGAATGTAAGAAATTCGAGTTTCAAAGGACGTGTAAGTAATTTAACTAAAAAGTAATCAAAAGCATTCCTTGTAGCTCCCCTGTACCTAAAAAAATCCTATATATAAAAAAAAACAGTAAAAGACAGCTGAAACATCTTAATAAAAATAAAAAAAAAAAAATATAGACTAAAGAGTGCATTTTCTATCTGTAAGGAACCATTTGTTCAGGCTGCAACACATCCCTCTAAATTCGGAGACGTCCGAGTAGTCTGCGCTGTGCGAAAAGTAATAGCGAAAAGAAAATCACTCGCGCTTGACGCGGCGGATAAAGCGGGGGTAAGCCGGCGCGCCGTCCGCTATCGTGCGCCAGCAGCACGTGCTCCGGCGAAGGCGAAAAAAGCCCGCGAGCTTTTCTAAAGCCATAATTGTGCCGCTATTTCGCCACCTACATTTTTACAGCTGCTCCCGCTCGTAGCTACCTCAGCGCCAATCGCGACGCCCTCCTCCCTTTTTTACGGCTGGTTCGCGCAAATTCCGCCGAGGAAAATCTTGATTTACATGTATTTTTGCCCGAGCAAAGCTCAAAGCCATAAAAAACGTTAAGATCCTCGAAACTGTCTAACTAGCCTTTTTTAATTAAACTAAAATTACACCCGGCAAAGCGAGATGATTAAGGACGTAATCGCGTTAAGCTTCGCCGAAATAAACACTGGGCTAAACCGAATGAAAAAAATTAATTCAACGTCCAATAATTATATCCAGCCTTAATCCGCGAAATATCACGCGGCGGTAAACTCGGCTAATGGCGCCGTAAATTGAGATAAACATTATTATAACGCCCGTAGAGGCGTAGATCCAAGAGTCGTCGCCGGCAACTTTTTCCGCGCGTTTGCTCGCGGCGCCGCCGTCAGGATTAATCGGGCGATAATTCCAGCGGAACGCGGCTCCGATCGCGTCCCTTTGAAGCTCCGCAGCCGCGGGGAATTTCGCAGAGGCCCTCGGCGGATCCCACGGCCAGGAGAGAGACGGAGAGAGGGAGATATTTGTCTGAGAGGACGGATAAAGAGGGGCCGTCGCCGTACGGACCCTCGAGAGAGCAAGGGGTGAGGTCTCCACCCCGAGATCTTAATGGAGTCACGTCTGCGACGCTCGCGTCAATGTGTGCTTAACGAGATTATGACTCTATCCGGCGCGGCTGCCTCGAGACGCCCGCGGTGGAGACGTGCGCCCCCCTCCTCCCTGCCGCCCCCTTTTTTCGTCACCCCGTGCAGCCGACACGTCGGCGCTCTTTTCTTTTTACAAGGCCGGCCGACTTTTAAATCTCGCACGCTCGCCGCGAGATTGACTGCGCGCCGCGGAGCTGACGCTTTGTTTGTTGATTTACAAGCTTTCGACGGGTTGTTTGGACGGGAAATTGGGCGGATTATTTTTTTTTCTAAAGATGTTTGTTTTATACTTGATTTACTCGCGGTATTCCAGTTGATTGAATCGTTAAATTTGTGTTTTGAAAGTAATCTACATTTGTTAATAAAGTTATGACTCCCTAATGTAAATAACGATATGATGAAACCATATTTTAGTCATAAAGTGGCCATTAATTGTTTAAGGAAATTAAAGGGATTATTTTCTTCTTTAAAGAAAGAATCTTTGCTTTACTCTTAAAAACGTAGATACACTGGTTTGATCCCGGTGACGTGAAATTTTTTTGAGTCTACATAATACCAACAGATCATAAGCTTTGTGTGACCTTTAGAGGTCATGTTAAAAAATAAAGAGCATATTTTAATGTAAACTTATAAAATATTTAAAAAATAATTTGATAATGCACATGTCTGACCATATCTATCCGTTACTACTGACATCATTAACAAGTTACTTGATAATAATCAAGTCTGACCATATTCACACGTTACTACTGACAAATTTAATCAATCTGTTTGAAAATAAAATACAATTTTTTAAATGATTTGTCATTCTTTTCAAGCACAATTTATAATCAGTATTACACATCGTCATATGTAATCATCGCTTATTCAATAATAATTTGATAGGAAACAGGTCTGACTATATTGACTAGTTACTACTGAAAATGTTATTAATTGACTTAATAATAAAAAAAGTTTGGCCGTAATTACCAGTTACTACTGAAAATAATAACAAATGAATTGATCAAAATATGGTCAAATGATTAACAAATATGGTCAAACAAGTCTGATCATATTTACTCGTTACTACTGAAAATAAAGCTGAACAGGACTGATAATATTGACTTTCAGATTCTGAAGTGATAAATTGACTTTCTGTGTAAATAACAAATAGCGTTGAACATAACGTCAGCATCCCCAAAAACATAAACATATCACTGTGACAGACGACTTTTATTATTTCGTCTGCCTGCGTTATGAGTAGAAAGTCCTTTGGTTGATAAAAATAAATAAACCTATCCGAAAAATTCTAGAAATTATGAAACGATATTTTTTATCCATAAAGTGACCACTTACTTTTGCCAGAAAATAACCCAGTTTTTAGCCAATTACTAGCTAAAAACTAATTCCATACAACCTAAACATTGACAGTGGTATAATCTTGAAAATATCGTCCACAAAGTTCAGTGAGATATTTTACGTTTAAAAAAATGGTTCTACCTACCAAATATTTATTCAATTTAAAAAATTACCCAGTGCTTCATCGATAAAAAGTTTCATAAATAGACCAACTCGGGCGACGCCAAAAAAACTGCATTTTCTCCATTTTATTACAGAGCCTCTGTGTCGGACTCCGAACAAGCTGTCAGGCATCGCGTTCCCCGTTGTAATCCCAGTAGATAAAAGTAATGTTTTCCTAAAAATCGTGTAAAAAATATTTTCGAGATAGCCTCGCTCGTGTATTTTTGAAGCGCGCCTAAATAATAGATTTCACTCCAGCATAGAGATAACTGCTTCGTGCTTCTCTGTCGTAGCGAACTTTTTTAATTGCCTCGAAATGATTTAATGTTACGATTCGTTTACACGTGAAGCCACACTTATACTTAAGCGTACTTTACACGATAATTAACGAAGCTTTACACACGAGCAATCAATTTTTTCACAGGCAGGTTAAATTATTAGGTTACATCCATCGTTTTTAAACATGCAAATAGAATTTTTCGTAGGGGTATGAAAAAATTGTGATTGTAGATAAATTATTAATGAATTAAGTAAGTTAAGAATTCTGCGCAATGATGCAAATGAATTATCAATGTTATTAATGCAAATGTAAATATCGTTATTTATAACGAGGGTATGAAAAAAATGTGTCGATAAATCGTTAACTGAGTAATTATGTTACCAATTCCGTAAAACACTTCATTTGAATTATTCAATAATTATTTAATGTCGTGTATTTCTTTACCTGAAAAATAACATATTAAGTGTAGCAATAATTTATTGATGCTGTATGATTTTTTGATGCTTTATTTTCAATGTAAATATGAATTTTTCAATAAATACACGTTAGATTATTAAAGTATTATTATTAAATTGTAAGATTATAACTTATTAAAGTAGGACCCTTAAATTAAAAGCACATTGTAATACCGCGAAAGAGTCTTAAAATTTTAATTTTGAGCGGACAATTCAATTTATCCGGAGTGTGTGTGCCCGGTAACGAGAGTCTTAAACAGCAGTAAAGTGATTTAATGGAATATAAAATTTATCGACGCTTTATACAGCCTGTTCTATTTACTTTAACCCGTAGTTTATTTAGAAAGAATTACGTAAATGACTCGGGGGAATCAGTAAAAAGGGTACTTGACTTATTCGTGGCCGTTAAATGTAACGACGCAATTTACGTTATTACCTCCTTCATAATGCGCTTGCACAAATCAACTCCCGGGTCCGACTCTCTCTCCCTCGCCCGGGCTCGCCCAGCGCCAATATAATTTCAACTCGAAATTATGCGCGGTATAACGCGCCGAGGGAAAAAAAGACGATTTTTCTCCGTATGCGTGGAGCCCGGGGGGTGGGGTCGAGGAAAAAGAAAAAATTGCAAATTACATGCCGACCCCACGGGAAAACAACTGTCCCTCCGGCCGGAAAAAAAGGAATCGTCCCCCGAAACGATTTCTTAAGGAACACACCCTAATGATATGCCATATGTGATCGGCGACGGTTTGTTGCAACGTTTATGACCTTCGCATTTTTCACTCGATGCTCGGTCTTTGCGTTGCTTCTTCTAATGATACGGTGATGGTAATGGATTAGGTGAAACTATCGGTATTAATATTATACTGCGGTGCTCGCAACAAACGTGGAGTAGTGAAGATTTATTGAATATAAAACAAGATTTTACAAATGTGCTAATCCCGTTTTAAAGGATCATCCCACTTTAAGGGGTGGTAGTGTATTAAAACTAGAATAATTAATATTAATATGTCATATGTTTATTATTAAGATCAATTAAATAATTTTATAACTTAATAGAGTCCTAAATTATATTAATAATAAACTTGCGATTATTTATTTATTTAGCAAAAATACTTTTTTACAAAATAAAGAAAAAAAGTCCTATAATTAGAGACAATAGGATTTCCTGTATAGGAATTTGGTACATCTAAAATGTAAATATAACTATTAAAAGAAATATTAACATTATTTACTATATTAAGTTTAACATATTTAAGATCACTTTTTTTATTTCTTATTTTAGCACATTTTTATTGCTATTACCAAGATGCAGCGATTAGGAAGATCGAACAAATTCGCTTGTCATTTGAAACGGGGATAATCGAATTATTCAAAGTCCGACCATCTTCCCCGACAAGACAAGGCAACATACAAAAGAAAAAAAAAGGAAGAAGAGAGAACGCATAAAGCTCGTTTGAGTTTCCTTGCAATATTTAAAATATTGCACAGACAAGGGTCTGCGTACATGCAGACGGGGAGGGATGACCAGGCAGAGGGGGGTGGGGGTTACAATCTCTTTAAGGAGACGTGACTACAAAGTGGACCCACGCTACTTCTTTTTTTTCTCAGAGGAAATTCAGTTTTACTCGTCGGAAAAGGGAGGGCGCGCGGAGCTCAGCCCTGAATCAAAATTAGGCTTCCTCGATACATATACACGTAGCGCACATTTATACACAACTGCATATATATGTGTATATAGATATCTATAGAGACGATGAAAGGCCTGATTAAATGCCGTCGTCCCTTTGAGTCTCGTCGACCTCGTTTCTCCCCTCCGCTTCGCAACTTTTTCTCTTTCACCCCCTCGTACCCCCTCGTACCCCCTGCAGCCTCCTCTCTCTCTCTTTCTCTCTCGTACTTTGTTCGCGTGTCCTTACACGCGCAACAAAAACACGCCCGGGATTCCATGCGCCCACCCCTTCCCGTACCCCCACCCCTTCGCGTTACCCTTATTCTACACCGTGCCTTTCGACTCTTTTAATCGGCGAGCGCAATCCTGCGCTTCGAGCACTCCATCTCTTCGATTTATCGAGCTTGCAGGAGGGCCTCTTGTTTTTTTTCATACGCCCCCCCCCCCCCCCTCCACTCCTTTCGCCAACTACCCTTTTTTGTTTTCCTCCCGCCTTTGCAGCGTACGCGCCGGCGTCTTTCATTTGAATATTCCGCGGGAGAAAGTTTGCACTGCATCGCTCCGCATCCTTCCTGTTTTTCGTTTCGCGGAAAACAGAAAGTTTTCGTTTCGAGCGTTGCCGTTTTTTTTTGCTTTTTCTGGAAAATTTAGAGGATTTTTTTTATGGTTTTCCAATTTTTCACGATTGCTTCAAATATTTTTCATTTCCTCTACTGAAGTTTTATTTAGATGATGTGTTGCAAAAAATTTATAAATAACGAAATTTTTTGCGGGGAGTAGAAAATTTTAATCAGAAAAGTTAGCATCAATGCTCAATTCGTAGAAATAGAATGGATATGACAAAATGCAAATTTTTACTGGATTTTTTAAAACTTAAACGTTTATTCCGAATAGTTGATTTTTATCGATTTATGCCCACTTTTAAAATTTTTCTTTTTAATTTTGCTAATCGATATCACAGTGCCTCCCTGCGAACATTAAACTTTCATTCAGTGTTTCATTTAATTAAAATTTTCAGCAGGCAAATTCCTCGCTTTTGTAATAACTTAAAATATTGCAAGACGCGGAAACTCTAAAGTCACTTTAGCGTTACGCTGAGGAGCATAAAACCGGTGCGCCGTGACGTCGCAATAGAATTTTAATTGCTTATAACTTTTCTACGTTTCATTTCCCGTCCTCCATTATAGATGTCGCCGAATCCTTTATATTCCGCCGAAACTGATAACTTCGAAATTGCCTCTCTCTTTCTTTTTTTTTCACTTAAATCAACGACATCGGGTGTCCGCGCGTGCGCGAATCGATTAAGCTCCTCCCCCGCTGAAATTCAAACGAGGCGCGCGGCATTAAATATTTGCGAAAAACCTCGAATGCCATTAGCCAAACCCACTGCGATTTTACGCCGCAGATCGAGCGCAGTCAATTTGGCCTTTTTAACGCCGCTAATTTGTCCGGGCGGCTCTAATTCAATCGCGACGGATGAAATTTTATTTCGACCCGGGAAATAATGGCCGTTCAATATTGTTATATATACGTCCTTTGTATGGTCTGAAATTGTTGAATAGCTACTGATTTCAGTCAGTTAAACTTCGATGTTGTTTTTTTCATGCTTAACTTAGGGAATTCTTTTGTGCTTAATAAAGTGCATTCTATTGTTATACAAGTTGTAATACTGTAGGATCGCGATATATTGCCGTTTGCTATATATAGTCGTCAAGGAAAAATTCCCTTCACAAGTATTCGTTTCTTCATTTACCGTTTTTCACTAGTACGTGTTCAAAAGTACACGCAGGAGTAGGAGAACGCACTTCCGAGAATTTTCACTCCTACCCCCTCCCCCTGCCCCCAATATATCTAAGCTTTCCGTAAATATTATTGGTGATTACTCATGACGGGGAATCGTCAAGGATTTTTAAATATTGGTGGTAACTTAAAAAATTCAAAAGTCACATTTCGATCGACTGTGAAAACAAGGAGACAGACTGCGACGGTCAATTCTGACGCTGGTCTTACAGAGTAACAAAATCAACGAATAGTCAACCTACACCTATGTAAGTAACTAATCCCATTCCAATCGATTTAAATTGCATCATTCCTGAATGTAGCTCATTCTATTACACTGAGAAAAATGTTTTAGAATAATTTACTACAATTGTAGTAAAAATTGCTATTAATTATAATAACAGTGCGATATACTCGCTTTTAACATAAAATTGCTATTTTTTATAGTAAAAATTGCTTATCGTACAGCAAAAATTGCTATTTTTATAGTAAAAATTGCTATGTATTATAGTAATTTTCTATTTAGATCGAGAATATCCCTTGGTTACTATTTAATATAGCAAATTTTACTAATAACCTTTTTCTCAGTGTATTATAAAACTTGTAATTAATATTATTGGTGACCATTACAGTATACTAAAAGTGTAACTTTTCCATCCGCGAAAAAAAGAAGGGGTTGGCGTGACTCCTCGCGATTTTTTCCGGAAGCTCGATAACCCGCGCAATTTTTCACGGGCCGCGCTCTTTGCATGGGGGGTGGGCCCGATCGATGCGGCGCGCCTCGTCTTCCCGCCCGCCCGCGCGCGCGCGCGCGATCATTAATAATGCCGGCTTGCGCTCGCAAAATTGCAAAAGCCGCCGCCGCCTGTACACCGGCCGAGAGATGGAAAATCCATAACGGACAAGCGGCGTAATTGAATGTGCAGCGCTCGTCCCGGAGGCAGCGGGGTGGGGGGTGGTCCGCGCATTAGCGAGTGATTTTGACAAACGCGCGCGTGCGGAAAGAAGGGAGACGGAGGAAAGAAAATCCGTGAGGCGAATTCGCCCTCGGCCGATATTTATTAGCGGCCCTTTTTCTCCGGGCCTCCACGGCGAGCGATACTGCCGGCGCGCACAGGTATATGTATAGATATAGTGTGTGTGTATACCTGAACCTTCGGGCACGTCCGGAGTTTAAAGGGGTAGCGGAGGCGGCGGCGATTCGGACGGGGCGTACAAAAAAAAAAAGGACCGAGGGAAAACAAACGATCGATCCCTTCGTAAAACAGCCAGCGCGCGGCATCGCATGGCTAATATCCGTTTACGCGCGATCACGTTTACACACTCCCACGTCAGCTTGGCCTGTATGCTATTTCAAGGTGGAAAATAAAAATTGTTTATTTATTTTTTTTTGTTTCTCTTTTTTTTAGGAATCCTATTTTGCCTAGCCTTTTACGAGCAATGCGCGATTATTGAACTGTGAAGACTTTTCTTTCTTTTTTTTTTTAAACAGAAGTGTTTGTAAAAGTGTCTACTTTTAGACTATCCTTTTACTATAAAATCGTAGTTACAAAGAATAAAATTTTATTCAATGATCGGAAGCAATTATAATATTTTTATTGAAATTATCAGTAATAAGTATACGAATAATAAATTTTCTCATATTTATTCATTATAATTAGGATTATTTTTAATTGCGGTTAAGCACTTATTAATATTCCATTACGTTATTGAAATTGGGCGATTGTGCTATTTAATTTATTCAGCAGCACAAGCCTCCCTGATTTCGATCCCCGTACCATTGTCGACGGCTTCTCTTTTCCATCTGATCATTAACAATATAAATCATATATTATAATAATAATTCGCTTAAATGAATATTCATAGATATACGATTTCGCACTGGCGAACAATACCGTGGTAATGAAGATATTGCTTAAAAAATAAATAACACTTTTCACCGCTCAGATTCAAAGTTTTTCTATAACAGATCTAAGTTAAATTAATTAAACTAAGGTCTATATTTTAATTTGTTGTTTTTACAGTACCAGAAAGAAATAAATTTATCTGCGGCCTGAAAAATTTGAGGTATCCATATATATATATGGTACAATAAGAAGAGTTTCATTTCATGCTTGAGACAGAAAATAGTACAAGAAAAAATATTTTTCTCCGCAAGAACTCCAAAGTTTTTCGATAACACTTGAAATGCTCCATTTTCTATGTCATTTCCAGGAAAGAAAAGAGTTCGATTTCATGCTTGAGTAAGAAAAAAAGGAATTTTTTAATTTAAACTAGAAATTAAGCGTGGGCTGCGCTCGTGACTAAATTTTTGTCTTCAATACAAGATATAAATCATAAAGTCATCATTATTTTCTCTTATTAATTGCCATATATAATATTCTCTCATAAAAAACATATGAATTATGCTAAGTGTTAACAGATCGTAATGCATTCGATCTTGTAATTAAAAAACTTAATTTTTATTTAATTAATTTTTCGACCAAACAAAAGTTTTATTATTCAAATTAAAATGTAATTTTTAAAAAACATTTTTGAATTTTGGTGCCATTAATTTAAACACTTGCGTTCCTATAATTTCAGACCAACTTTTTTAAGATAGGAATCACGTTCACCTAAGGCTTCACAACAAAAGCCATCACTTTTTATAGATAAGACTATCTCTTCAAATTCTCATAATTAAAGAAAAAATAAATATTCCATTTTTTTAAATAAAATCTTCCCAATTGGTTTTCGACTTTTTCGATCGAAAATAAAACATTTTTACCCGTGTCTCCCGTCTTATCTGCACCCAACTCACTTCTTCAAATAATAACCCAATAAACAACTAAATTTACCGTTAAAAATACCCACATGCACAGGTTACCCACGCAGCGTCGCGCATACGCACTCGTGCGAGCAGTCGCAAGAGCAGAAGACAAGTGGGTAGTGTTTTCGAAGCAGACGGATGAACACGGGCAGGCGGGGCTGTCCGAGTGCAGGCGCGGAGGCAAATACAGACGCGGAAAGAGGGAAACAGATGATCCAACAACGAGCGCGCCGTCGTCGATATGCGCCGGTGTGCGCCCGTCCCCGCCCCCCACCGCGTGCTCGTCGAAACACGCGCGCGCGCTAACTGGCATTCGACAAACCGGTAATGCCTCAATCTACCTTTTCCAATGAGAATTAGCGGTGCGTGAATTAAAAATTGGATTTAAATCGAGAACGAATTTATTCAGTTTCACCCCGTTCGGCCGCGCGCGGGAATGCCCGGGGACGCGAGCTTTTTGTCCACAGTTTTTTTTTGCATGGGGTAAATAAATAGCGGGTGGGGAGGGGGTGGAGGGCATATTAGAGGGAGACGAGTGACGCGCGTAATTGCGACCTTTAAGCGGCCACTTTAGGCGCGAACGCTGCGAGATTTTCATTAAGCGCTAAGTAGATACGGCCGGGTGTGGTCAGACGGGCGCATTTTTTATCGCGATTACTCGACGCGCTCTTTTTTCATAAATGTAGCTCGACGAGGGTTACTTTAAAATTCGCATTTTTTTTTGACGAAACAAAGGGGTGGCTTATTTTTGGAATTGCGAGGAAAAAAGCTTTTTTGTTCGCCGTAATATCTACTGTTCGGAGCTCGAATCGTTCGGGAAACGGGGCAATCGTCGTTCCGGCGGTCGAAAAGCGAGCATCCGAGCAAACAACGAAATTACTCGCGATCGAGCGGCTCCTAACGCGCGACGGAGGGAGGGAGGGCGACTAATCCCACGCCCGAAAAAATTCGAGCGGACGTACATAATGCGCAAATCGCGCGTGACTCGATGCCCCGAAAGTGACTCGGCTGAAAACAACCCGCTCGCAGTGTGCGCTCGTCGAAAACTCGTCTATTTCCGCGTAAAACAAACGCGACAAAAAGCTCATAAACAACTTTATTGCGCGCAAAAAAAAAACGGCGTCATTTTGAGCGCGAGCTGGGTGGTTTCCGTCTGGTAATTCGTCAGGTATAAAAAAAATTGTGCAATCGATTCCGAAGTTGCAGTATATTCGTCTATTTGTAAACAAATTTATTTTCCGCTCGAACATTAAAAGCAACACCACTTTTGAAGAAGTTTTCGGGTCTGGTAATGTATCGAGGATGAAAAATATAAAATTGTATAAATTTATAAGTCACAGCTGATTGGTTGAAATTTCGTCTGCGTTCACGTAAAACAAGTGCGAAAAAATTGTGTACCGAATTTTGTATTATACACAAAAAAGTAAAAGAGATTATTGAACAAGTCTATTCAGAAGAGTAGCTCACATTTGGATTACGGCTTTTCTTGGAACTTTGATTCGATTATTTTATTTTTATTTCTTTAATCAAACAAAACTTTTCGAGAAAAAATTTTTTTTTAATGTTAATACTTAAATTTTTGGTCTTTGTCTTTTCATTTATTTTCATTTTTTGAGGATAATGATTTCGAAAAACATCCGAAGGTGAGACAAATCCCAAAGAATAAAAAATAAAATCCATACTCCAAAGGTGACACTTTCAGAAGACTAACACTAGGAAGTCGGCCCCTCAATTTACCCGGTATTAAGCGCCAAAAAAAGAAAGAAAAAAAATTGCTGGATCGATTACTCGAAGTTTAAATTGAGACGCGACCCCGCTGAAAGGTGGATCCCCTAAAGTTCCGAAAGACTTTCGTCAGTCCGGGGGCGGGGGCGGGTGGCGCGGGAGCGCGTCCATGCGGGTGGTCGCTTGGACGCGTGCGCGCGCACGCAATTGCCGAAGTAAATGGTAAACAACGATTTCCTCGCACGTACACACGCGTACACACACGGACATGCTGCGGCCTAATTGGGACGTCTCCGGCCGAGGATGAAATTACCCGTGAATCCGGAGGGTCGGCATGGCAGGGAGAGGGGGGGGGGTCGAGGGGGGGTAAGCTCCGCCGGGCTTTCGGAGGCAGACACGATCAATTTGCGGAAATCAAGAGCCTCTCCACACGTAGCCGACGGGCGCGAGCGACACGCCATAAGACACTGCTTCCAAGCCGTGGCCCCCGGTGTTTGTCCCGTGGATTTTGTTAGGGCTTGATTCGATACGGCCATAATGATATGGGCTTTCAATTAACCTCCCCACTTTCTCCATCGACATAATATCACGGATGATTAGAGATACGTTTTTATCCCATTACCGACTTACGTGGAGTTTCCCTTGCTCTCGACATCTAACGATACTATATCAGATCCTTTTTTTTCTCAAGTTTTTTTCTTATTTATATAGAGTAAAAGAAACGTGTCTAAGCTATTATTATTGTATTAAAAGAAAATACAGGTAAAGGTGATTCTGCAATTATTAGGATGTAAATGTAGATTATTACGTAGTATGGTAGTATCATAGATTTTATGATAAGGTAAACAAAATTATGATGAACTTAGAATAAAATTTTATATTTGGAGTAAACTTAAAGAAACTTGTACAGTCATTTATAGTAAAATAAAAAAAAATTCGTTGTATCCAAAGAAAATGTTTGAATAAATGTTTGGTCTTGCTATGTTTGTCTGTATCTACTGATGTTCATTAACATACTCATTTGTGCAGCTTCTAATGCAAAAAAGTCTGAATAGTACCTAAATAATATCGATTATTTAAAGATAATGTTTTTTCTTAGTTTAAATTTTTTCTAAAAAAATAATACAAATTTATTGATAACACAAAATAACTATACGTAAGGCGTAGTGCAGTTAACTGGCGGGAATTTCAAACTCCTTTGACCTGTTGAGGATAAATCGCATTTCGTTTCTGGCACTTTTTTATATTACATTAAATACAGTTAATTTTTTATTCTCAATATCGCATTTTACACCAGCAATTTAAAACATCCTCAATTCACACATAAAATAATCCAATAAGTCAATAAAATGCCTTAATAAGAACAATCGGTTTAAAAAAAAAAAATGAAATTAACTTGTTACTGTGACCATTAAATTATTAACAGCCCATACCTTTAAGAGCACTCGATCAGTTTTCTCAGTATTATATAGCGCATTAGGAACAATGGAGGGAACGGATGAGCGCCGAAGCAAGCACTAGGGAGCATTATCTCAGTTTAAAGGGCGAAACCGGTATAATGGCGTATCGGTGGCACGTTTACGAATGGATAGAATCCGCTTTGCCTTGGCTGAATACGGGGCGGCAGGCGATTGCGTCGATTGACTGCTACCGTACTTTTCAGCGGATTCATTGTTTCCACCCGAATCGACGGCACTTTTCACTCGGCCATTACCAAATAATATTGTTACTTACGACCGAACTGAGATTTACTCCCCTTGAAATATTCAAAATTCGCCGAGAAATTTTGTATCCAAAGTTTCTCTTTCAAAGTTTCAAGAAGGTGAGGAAGTAACGGCGCAGTGCACCCCTCGTCCCTACTAAGCTCCCCTCCTTTTTCTTTCGCTGCCTAAATAATAAAGATCTCGTGAAAACTGCTTGAATATTTCACGCCTGTCTTGGATACAATTTGTAGTTTAATGAAGTGATTTCGATTCACTCTGCTCATGAACAAGCCGCGCCCTCCCCTCTCGGTGCAGTGGGCATTGTCAAAACGGGGGTTGGGGCGGCCGCAAAGGGGACAATACCGGGCGGAAATAGTCGAGACTTCCGACCCCTTAAAAATCTCGTTTTTACCCTCGTCCCGGGCTACAAAAGGCACCGGCATGCATTTTCGAGCCGCTTGTTCTCGCCGGTAAGAAATCCAAGTATAGCGCGCGGGCACTCGTGTACCTCCGGGCGGCCAACACGCGAAATTCAGGCTCCGGTGAAAAATGAAAAATCCGGGTTGTTTGTTTATCAAAAGTTTATTTTCTCGTCTTTCAGCGCGGACAATGAGCGGCGTCCTTTATTTCTTCTCTTTTTTTTGTCTCGTCAAGTCCAGCCCGGCGACGGTGCCATTGTGACGAGTCCGAAGGTGGGACAAAAGTCCCGCGGTTGGCTGGCGACGCGAGCACGTCGCCTCGCTTTGCCGGCCTCGCTTTGTCTCTAATTATTGCGCATATGCATATCGGAATTGACTGCTCCCTATCTATGCACCGGCGTCGGGCGCGCCGTAATTGTCCGCGCTGTCAGATTTCGCGCCGATAATTCGCTGGATTTTTTTTTATTTCGATGTCTAGTATGGTTTCGCGATCGAAACTTTTTGGCGAATAAAGTTACAAAAGTAATTGGATTTTCCGGAAAATGTTTTATTTTATGCGTCAGGTGGAATTTTCGAATAATTTTCTTTTCACCTTAATCACCTGAAAAGTTCACTTTATTGACCTTCGCAGAGAGAGTAAAATGATATTTTTCAGTCATGAAATCACTTTACTTCCGCTGGAATTATTTTACTCCCGCCAGAGTTACTTTACTCCCTGTACTCATTTTATTCTAAGAAAACATTTCATACTCTTTTAGTCTTTATTTAACTATTTAACATACATATAAAGTAAGAATTACTTAAAAACGATCTCTTAGAATTAAATTGATTTCAATTTAAATTATCGTCATGTAAAGGGGCCTTTTTGTAAGTGATTAATGTGAAAAATATTATATGCACCTCGGGAGTAATAGGCGGTTATTCCCTTGGGTGAATTACTGCCCCCGCTAAAGCTTGGGAATAATCGCCTATTTTACTCCCTTGGTGCATAAATAACTATTTTTTTCAATAAAAGATACAATAAGAATTGTATAAATTAATTAATTTAGGAAAAAAATACAAACTGAACCAGCAAACAAATAGTTTCTGCTTGAATTTATTTACTCCCGCAACAGTGGAATGAGCACATGTGCACAAAAGCAGTAGACGGGGGATACACCGTAGCGGGCACACGTGCTCAACTGCGGCGGCTCGCATATTGTCCTTATGGCGCTTTGATCATTCGCCGAAGGAGTTTTCCGACGACACGCGGGCAAACATGGCTTTGTGAATTTGAATTCGAATTTTCAATTTATTTGGCCATCGACTCGAGCTCGGATGGATTTCCCGTTCAACTTTTACTCACTACTGCGGGGATAACGGGTTATTCTAAAATCTGGAAGCTCATATATTTGCACGGACTTTAATGCGGTAAAGTTTGCGCGAAAAAGTTTGCAAAACATGTAATGAGTTTCTAATTGAAATCATTTAACTTTTTGAATCACGCTAATGTTTGTTTCTGCTAAAATTACAAATTTGCTATCTGCGCATCAAATCTATCGTTTTTGTTAGCTATGCATCGAAATTTTATATAATATCATAATGTGTTTTAGTTTAATAATAATTTTAGAATTAAAAACAGTAATTTTTCTATGTGGAGAACATTTTTTAAGCGATTAAGACGCATTGTCTTGAGGTTCGTAAGTGGAAGTAGATACAGACAAGTACGGTCAGACAATAATTTCTAAAACTTCTACAGCTGCCTTCCAGCAACTTAATGCTACCGTCTAATGGAATTTATTCAAAAAATGATAAAAACTTTATGTTTATTTCATTATTCCATTAAAATAAACCGAAATTAAACTAAAATATAAAATTGATATCACAAAATTTTGAATTTTTGCGCCAATCAACCGGAAATCTAACCAGTAGACAATCAAATCTCTTTTTTCAAAACTTTACTCGTATAATGTGGGATAAACTAAATAAAAACTAAATTTACAGTGATTTTATTATTTATGGAATAAGGTAAAACGTTGCTTCTGAATGTAGCATATTTTTGGAATAAGATTTTCAAGGTACATTGAGAGTCACTCGTGCAACAATTTTACATCCATGAATTTAGAATTCGAATATTTTCGATACGCAAGGAGTAGACTAGTACAAATCGGTCCCTAAAAAAGCATCCAATGCCCAGCCTAATGATAGAAAATTTGACGAATTGTTAAGTCCCGACGTTAATATACGAAGGTAAGAAATGTCTTTTCAAATTCCATCGAAACGCCTAACGCGGCTCTCCCCCCTCGGCCCGAGCGACTTTGCATCAGTGTGCTATTTTTCTCGTGTTGCTACACACACAGTTTTCGAAGGGATTTCGAAGTTCGGCGGAAGCCGACATTCCTCGGGATTGTGCAGCCATCCGTCGAGGGAAATGAAACGGTTACACTTCCCCGGGATATGGAATTTTATTTACATATTTTGATCCGGTGCGGATATGACGTCGCATTATTCAGAAAATGATTTGCGTCTCGCACTTTTCCCACCCCTTTTATATCCCCGGAAGTGAAAAAAACCCCACGTCTCCACAAAAAAAAAAGGAAAGACGAGTGGAAAATGAATTTTTAACGAGGAACAATTCGTCGCCGGAGTTTGGTTAATTGTTCCGGCCGGCAGAGTGGACTGCAGTTGGCGGGAAAAATGAATCGGCCGAAAAAAAGGAGAGAAGATCCCGCGATCTCCTCGGGGATGATTGATCGCGTCCGACTGCAATTAAGCGTCGGGAGGTATGGAATTGAAAAAAAAAATGATAATACGCCGGTGCGAATTCCGCGTGGGAGTCCGATAACTCCTCTCCCTCCCCCCGCGGAAAATCCATTAACGATTAATTTGTCGGGTGGCGCGTGGGCAGCGCTAATTTATCGGCAAAATTTAGCGAAATGTAGCCGGCCCGCGTCGGCTGCGGCCTGAATTATGCATCGCTGCACCGAATCTCCTCGGGGCGAATGAATTTTTAAGAGTCCCGGGGTTAAGTTATCGCCTCCATTTCTTAGCGGATCGGACCTTTCGCTTCCTCTCTCGCCCTCCTCTCGGCGTCTCGCGCGTATTTTTGCCCCACCCCGCCGGCCCCTCCGGCTCCCCGGCCTCCTTTTTCTCTTTCTCGGCTCCTTGATTTTTAGACGCCCGAGCCTTACTTCTCGGGCTTTTATTCGCTTACCCCTTCGTTTCTGATTCACTTCCTTTCAACTGCTCGACTGCAAGCTCGCGATTCTTTTCTTCCTTGTTTCTTTACTGCCCTCCTTTGATAAGGAAACTAAAGTAAAAATAATAAATATTTAACCAGTCGCTTTGATGTTTAGAAAAAAAGTGCGATTCTTTCTTAAAGTGGATGTTTTTATAGTACTTTTTAAAAAGAATGCAAAAATCAGTATAAATATGTGGAATATTATTCTTCAATATGATAGGTGTAGCAATTTATGAACAAAAAATAAAAATAATCATTTAAAACTTAATTAAAGTGCGTTTAAGTTTATTAGGATTAGCTGCTTAATTTTTCGAGCAAGATAAAACGGCATAAATTGACAAATATCACTTAAAAGCACTTTAATTAACTTTAAAGGATTATTTAGCCATGGCTCGGGAGTTCTATGCGCTGGTATGCGGAGCGCTTAGCTTTTTAGAAAACCTGAGGTCTCCGTTTTGAGAATTGAAAAAAATAATTGCACGGCAAAATCGTACACTCCAAGCGGCAAATTTTGGTCCCAGTTAG